>JBAMJV010003560.1:0-74353 GCA_037951105.1 Echinarachnius parma
AAAGCTCAGGGGAAAAAGAAAAAATCAATTATGTAAAAGGGCAATGGGTGATTAATGATTACCATTTCTATTTCTTTCAATTTCTCCTGAAACCTACAAACTCATATAAAAAAGGGGAAAATATGGCATTATTCATGGGTGAAAAAAGGGGATTTTACAAGATCTACTAATCATTGATAGACTAATCACTCTTACTAATAAAAAAATATATATATAAAAAAAATTCTGCTTCTACTTAAAATGCAGGTGAAATGTCTAGCCTGTAGCCATTAACTGGTTGAGGGGAAACTACGCTTTTAACACAATTGAAACCTTACAATCTTTCTTTATTCTATTTACATGTACATGGCTTTTGCTTCTTAGTTCTATATACATTTTTTTTCTAGAAGATGTAGTAATTACCACTTTAAAGGGATCTAGTAAAATTGTCAAAAATCCTCCAATCTTACTTTAGAAGTCTAGTGGTTCTTTTAATACCGTGTTGTATTTTGTATTACCAATAGAAGCATCGAACAGGTTTCAGTTATTTTTAAATTCCCTGTTTGTTAAAAAGATATTTACGATTGAAATGTTTGAATTTTTAACTATCCGCTGGAAAGTTGTAACTGGTGTACAAAGTCAGTGCAATGAGTTTGCCAATATCACTTTGTGACAATCGCATCATTGCTTGGCCATATAATATCCATTTAACAGGAAATCTTCACACATTACCCAGTGGACATACATTGTATGATGACATAAATGGTACCTCGGGGTACAAATGAAAATCCGCCATTTTGTTTAATTATTTATTTATTTTTCAGGGCTGTACACTGGGATACCAAAGATTGGTAGCGTGGTAGCATGCATACAAGCGCTGCATGCACAACGCCAAGACACCAGCGGCTGTCCATGATTGCTCTGCGGTACGGTTGTACTTCGGGTGGACACAAGATGGCGCTACACACGCAGGATACCGGGGTACAATGGTACCCCGGGGGTACTGCGTGTAGTCATCATATCAGAACACAACAATACACATTTCATCAATCAATTCATCACTTTTGGTACAAGTCAACAACTTTATTAGATCCCTTTAAATATGATAACAGAGTAAATATGATTTACATGGATTTTTCTTCTAAATGAAATCCAATCAATTTTTTTAAAAGCTTCTGGGGTTCTAGATGCTCTCTGTGCAGATCTAGGCTTATTTTGGAAAACCATTTCTTTCAATTTTAAAATGGTTGGTTTTTGGATATTTTTTTTTTTTTTTACAGAATTGTTTCATACCTTGATACCTTAGGCTTGAAACTTGACATCTAGGACAACAAGTGTGCTTTTCAATATAATCTGCTGCCTGGAACCTGGTAATTGCTAGTTGACAGGTCGAAATAACCACCAGACAACTATCACAGTTTGTAGTGATAATCAAGTTCTTTTCAGTTATGAAGAGCTGAAAAGTTTTTGTGAAATCAAATCTTCAAATTCAATTGCCCATACATTCCATGGTAGAGGGGTATCCAGATGGTGACTTAGCTTAGTGCTGTAACCGACCTTGATGATCAGATAAAAAAATCAGATCGGCCAAATTCTTGATTCATGAGGAATCGGATCGGAAAAAAAAAACAAAAAACAAACAAACACACACACAAAAAAAAAAAAAAAGAAAAAAAAAAAAAAAAAAAAAAAAGGAAAATGAAGATTGCTGTTTGAGGCAAAAAGTCGGAATTCCGATTTAAATCGGAGGTCTCACACCCCTGGATACATTTAAAAGGTAGTTTAAAGGGCCCAGTACCATACTGGACGATTTTCATGGTGACTCGCAACGACTCGCACGATTTACTATCATCCCCCCAGTTGAATGGGTATCAATGACAGATCTACGCCCATGGTTTTGGGGGAAGAACCGATACGATGTAATACGATGCAACATGACCTCAGCGATTTTCTCGACGAACGTCAAATCGTTGCGATTCGCCGTGAAAATCGTCCGTATGGGACTGGGCCTTTAGATTCGTAAATTAGATGTACGGTGCCATCTTGCCAAACCCCTTTTGCACAGTGTGCACTAATCTGGCTCGGTGTATGCATGCAGCTCCTACAAACTAGCCCTTAGTTCAAAATGGCTATCGGCGGTGTAGCATCCCAAGCATGACTAATAATGGTAATAATAATTATGCATTTAAATAGCACATTTTCCATCTAAAATGTTCTAAGTGCTGAAGGTCCAAATTATGAGAAAAAGGGTGGGTTTTCAAATGTACTTTAAAAAGACTGAATGATCCTTGGTTGCGGAGAGTTAGAGGAAGTTAATTGCAAAGCTTGGTGTGTGTGTGTGTTTGTGTGTATGTTTGAGTGTTTCAGTGCCTGCATGTGTGTTTGTGTGTATTAGTGCGAATCCTGCGAAAAAGAAAAAGAAAAAAAAAACCCTACCGACCTACCCTAATTTTTGGTTGCCGTTACTCCAATACAAAAAATAAAAATTGTTTGGCCTTACAGCGTGCAGATATATTACTTTATCATAATGTATTTGACGCACCCCCCCCCCCCCCCCCCCCCCTCCCTAAAAAATAAATAAAAATAACATGACAAAGGTTTAAGAAAATGTATATAATGTAAATTTGCAGAAAGGGCGAGTCTTTTGGGAACATTACTTAACTCCTTGCAGACAGAGTCTCTCATAGATCTCTGGCACGAGTGTTGGAAAATGTGCATGATACTACGTACATACCATTGCAATCTTACATTAAATGGTTAAAGTTAATTGCTGTTTCTCACTTTGCCTTTAAGCAACGGCTTTATGGAACATTACATTGTAGATCGAGGGACTTCATGCAATTTCTGTATAATGTTTCCATTCTCATGGGGCAATGACAGCGAGGGTTAATGTAAAATATAAAATGAGACACACAGAAAAGTAGAAGAATAAATATTGTAAAGAATGACGATGTACAGAAATTTTAATTTAGCTTGAAAAATAAAATAAAATTAACATTCTGGTACATTTTTAAATTGCACCGGACTGATGCCTGCGGCAAAATCAAATCTGAGACCACACCGGCATTCATGTTCCATAATTCTGTGTTTGTCTTTGCTCTTGTTCTGTGTGGCCCGCTTGTTTGGAAACAATTAGATATTCAATTCCTCTATCCCCAAGTTGTGGAACATTAATTTGATCTCCATTTTTGTGCCTTCTCTGTGTTTATGTAGGTATCGATCTGCAACTCCCACACACTAACCCTTAACCTTTTTCATAAACAGAGCAAATCTCGCATTCATGTCCCCTAAATTTGGAATTTGTGCTTTTTAGTTTCTTGAAGGCTCAATTGTTAAACAATAGATATTTGATTCATCTATTAGCCACAAGTTGTAGAACCATTAATTTCTAATTTCTCTGTATGTTCTATGGCCCCCCAGCTCTTATCCTCCAAAAGTCTTATTCATTTAGGGAGAAGCCAGCCTCAATATCATTCCCCCAACTTCATTATTGTCTTTTCTTTTTTTTCTCTCTTATGTCCCATTTTCAACAGAGGGATGCATAATTTCTCTAGAAAGCCAGTTGCACAACATTCATTTAAAGTCCACCTTTTTCAATTTCTCTGTATTAATGCTCTCCACGCACCTTCTCCTCAAGAGTAATTTTGTCTTATTTAGAAGCCAGCTTGTAAACATACTGCATTACAAGTATCCATGTATAATACATGTCCCAATTTAGTCTTTGTAAATTGTCCCCTTTTCTAGTACTCTGTGGGCATACAATTTTATAACAATAGACATTTTAACCATCAAGCAATCAAGTTGATTAACATTAATTTGACCTCCATTTTGTCAATTTCTCTGTATTTCTCTGTATCTCTTCTCCCACAAAGTCATATTCCTTTAGCAGCAAACTTTTGAACAAACAAGCATGCATGTATAATACATGTCCCAATTCAGTCTTTGTAAATTGTCCCCTTTTCTAGTACTCTGTGGTATACATTTTAACAATAGACATTTTAACCCTCAAGCAATCAAGTTGATCAACATTAATGTGACCTCAATTCCGTGAATTTCTCTGTATTTCTTTGTATCTCTTCTCCCACAAAGTTGTATTCCTTTAGCAGCAAACTTTTAAACAAACAAGTATGCATGTATAATTCATGTCTTAATTTGGTCTTTGTAAATTGTCATCTTTTTTAGTACTATATGGCATACATTTAAACAATAGACATTTTAACCCTCAAGCAATCAAGTTGAACAACATTAATTCTACGTCCATTTGTTTTCTTCTCTGTATTTCTTTGTATCTGTTCTCCCACGCACCTTCTCATTCATTTAGCAGCCAACTTTAAATATAATACATTCATGTCCCAATTTAGTCTTTGTAAATTGTCCTCCTTTCTAGTACTCTGTGGCATACATTTAAACAATAGACATTTCAACCCTCAAGCAATCAATTTGAACTTAACATCGATTTGACATCCATTTTTTATTTCTCTGTTTTTCTTTGTACAGCTCTCCTGGCCACACACCTTCTCAGACAAAGCCTTATTCATTTAGCAGCCAACTTTAAATATAATACATTCATGTCCCAATTTAGACTGTAAATTGTCCCTTTTCTGGTACTCTATGGCACAAATGTTGAACGATAAGACACTTTAACCCTCTAGCAATCAAGTTGAAGAACATTAATTTGAATTCCATTTTCATTCAATTTCTCTGTGTATCTCTGTATCTGTGGGATGGTGCTCGCACCATAAGTCTTACTCTTTTATAGCAGCTTTGTCATATATATTAATATAGTAATGTCCCAATTGTCTTAGTCTTTTTCCCTCAATTCTCTGTGGCCCAATTCTGTTTAACAATGCACAATTCAATTCCTCTAGCTACAGCTAAGTTTATCACACTAAGTGTGTCTCTATTGTGTCCCTCTTTGTCTTACAGCATATTACATTATTGCTAAACTTCAAAAATAATGTACATCATGTATTTTTGTACTCCTTACTATCTAAAACATTTAATATCTCCTTTTTCTTTCTCAATATAAGTATATGTTGTCAATCAATCCTCTATTCTCTATTAATTACATGTCTCTCCCCCTATGCAGCTAACTTACAATTTATGCACAATATGTCATCCCCAATCTCCCTTTACAGTATAAAGATCATTTTTAAACAATTAATACTTTTTTTCTCCCATATTTCAAAGTTCACCCTTTTGCACATCCCCCCCCCCCCAATACTTCTTCTTCCATTTAGTGACCGCAATCAACTTACTGATTATTCTGTCACTTTAATTTGGTTATGATGTGCAGGATGTGATGTACTAATCAACCGGGTTAACACCCTACTCTTTTTGAGAAGTAGACTAGGTTCTTAGGGTGCACGAGGTGCGACTGTCTCATACACGGGACCTCCACTTATCATCCTATCCGAGGGACAGAGTGTTTTCCGTGAATCCTTTTCCTGCATAGAAAGCACGGAAGAGGGCAGTAACACACAACGGGAGTTAGCTCGAATTTATTGCCTGATAAAAGACTCATCCGATAGTTGGGTTTGAACTGGGGATCCCGGGCATCCGAGCCGAACGGGCTACCAACTGAGCTAACTCACCTCCCTGTACTAGTATTCATTACATGTTTCATCCCCATAGCAGCAAATGTTGTACACAATTCATTTCATCCCATTATTTCTTTAGATAGATTTTAGATGTTTAAACAATAGATACATTTTTAATCATCATATTTCACAGCTCATATGTTTCCTCTTTTTTGTCAGTATCCAAATGTTAGACTTTGATATATCTACATGTATATATATCACCTACTCTCTATTATAGATCTCACCCGATTATAGCTTATCACAATTTCTGCATTTCATCCCCATTATCCCTTTAGTATAAAGATGATTTTTAAAAACAATATACATGTTTGTTCGCAAGCGTCTACTCTCTATAGTTTTTCTTGACTATTTTACGGTCACTATCCCCAGAGATACTATCAGTGAATCGTTCATCTACCCCACAGGCTAACAGACTTCTAAGAAGTAGTCAGTATCATTTACTTTTCATTTCTTACTCTTTTATCAAATTCCACGATCCTGTACACATTAATACATTGCAACCGGCCTTGCTCATAGCTGTCCGCTTACTTTTGCAGCCTGCTTTTGGTCTGAAGATAAAAGTAATTATAACTTAATGTTGGGAGACTTTTATAATTTTTTTTCAGACTTTCGCATATCGATTACTTATCCGTTTGTTCTCAATATTTCACAGTTCATCTTTTTCCCACATGTTTTCAGTATCTACACCTCATAATTATCACGCTACTATCAGCGAATCGTTTATCTACCCCACAGGCTAACAGACTTCTAAGAAGTAGTCAGTATCATTTACTTTTCGTTTCTTACTCTTTTATTATTGCTGTCCGTTTTCTTCTTCAGCCTGCTTTTGTATAAAGATAATCGATTCGTAGATGAACGATTCGCTGATAGTAGCGTGATAATGATGAGATGTAGACAATTGGAGGTGTAGATACTGAAAGCATGTGGGGAAAAAGATGAACTGTGAAATATTGAGAACAAACAGATAAGTAATCAATATGCGAAAGTCTGAAAAAAATTATAATTTAATGTTGTAGGGGGTTTTTTTCTTCAGACTTTCGGGTATCGTTTACTTATAATCCGTTGCTGCTAATCAGATTCCAGTATCACCTGTATTCATTCATTAAATTTGGCCTTCTCCGAAAGCAGATAGTTTACCTTTGCAGCATGCTATTAATCCAAGGAACTGTAATCGAACAAATGTTGGGACTTTTGTGAAATAGTATCATTTAATTTTCACTTGTTACTTCTAATCACATTCCAATATCACTTGTAGGTATTCATTATATTGGGCCTTGTTGATACTGTTGGTTAAGTTTATAACTTGCGGGCGGGGAGGCCCGGGCGATTAAGCTATGAACTTTTCGCTCAATCTAATCGACGGGGCATGGAATGGTCCCTATTTTTCTTCATTTGTACAATGTCAAGGTTCATGTTTTACCACATAAACCCTCTTTAATACTATTTCAACCATGCTGATAAATTTGTTTGGACAATAAGAGGGGATTTCCGTAATGTTCTCAATACTGTTCCATGGCTTTAATCAAATTTTAGAAGTAATTATACAATATGCCAATTAGCATTTCTGATCATTTGTGAGGGTTATTCTAGATATGTTCTTCTCTGTCGAGACTTAAATCCTGATTGATTCTGATCACGTTTCTATTTTCCACCTACGCACATTATTTTCTTTCCCTCAAAAATACACTGTTTACGCACTCACTTCAACTAGTTCAAGGGAATTCAATTTCCCTCTTCAATATCACCCAATTTCGCCCAGAATGTTCACCCAGAATGTTCACCCAGAATGTTCACCCAGAATGTTCACCCAGAATCTCAAAGGGAACGGGGTAATTAACCCATTCCTTACTAGATGGTGCAATACCCAAAGACTTGTACTAGTATGTATATAATACGCAACATTGGGTCAAAGTCATACTTCCATCTTTTCTTGCTCATTCCACATAAAGGTGAATTAATGATGTATATATAATATAATATGAAAGGTTGCAATGATTAATAAAATACACTTTAATTTTTTTTATTTTTGTGTTAATATAAAAAATGGAATAAGAATTTGTTTTGATATATATAAATTTGCAAGAAATCTTGTATATTTGTATGTTTCATGTATTTTGTAAACTATTCCAGTTGTTTTCCTGTTCACTCTGCCAATTGCAGAATGCAAATTTATGTTCAACTTCTGCCATGGACCTGGGTTTCAACCCTTCTTGTGTAAAATTCAAATGATTTGATTAAATAAAGATGATTTGATTAAATAAAGATGATTTATATATTAAAATAATAATAGCTTAGCATTTATTATAGCGCTTAATTACAGGGTTTCTAAGCGCAAATTATTAGTATTACCCATGGTCATCACTCATCAGGTATACCGTATTTGTCGGTGTATTAACCGCACCTTAAAAAAAAAAAAAAAGTAAGTGCGGTTAATACACGGGGTGCGGCTAATACCGTATTAAACGCAATTTTTTTTTTTTAGGGGGTGCGGTTAATACACTGGAGCGGATTAATACACCGACAAATACGGTTAGTTCAAACCCACACAATAATATTGCATACTTTCTCAACTCCCTGGGGAACATACTAGCCATAATAATACACTAATGGAACTGATACTTGTGTACCTTTTTCTTAACCAACTGAAAGCAATTTTAATAAGGTGTATGACACCCCATTCTTGATCAAATTCAGTGCGATATTCAATTAGGTGTTTCATATTTCCAAAACATTTGTTTCCATATCTTTCAAAGTTTTTTTTTTTCTTATAAAAAGTTCAGGATATTGTTCATCCTCTCACCAATTCCTTTAATTGTATTCATTCATCTTGATTTTATTATTAATAATATTGAGTTAGTCATCTTATTTTTCTTATTCCACCAACCAATCTTGGAGTTTTCGCATCATACTTTTAGACATAATCCTTCAATTATAACATTAGAGTCTGACACCAGCCAGTAGCATGCTAAGACATACAACTTTAGTGCCCATCTTTATTCCATTATCTCACAATATTATCTTTCGATATAATGTTCGCCACCTTGCCTATCATTCATCAAATCCTACAAGCTTTATTACAAGGATGATGGGTATACAGCAAAACATAAGACAGTAAATAATGATAGAGACCATATGTTATCAAATTTTCATTAGTCTACTTTTCTCTCCAACACCCTTCATTATCCTCTTTATCTAGTTAATAACCACTTTGATGTTTAGTGCGTTATATGTTTTATCCACACACATCAACACAAATTATCTCTGACAATGCATTCAATGGGTTACAGTCAATGAAAACATCCCTTTAATTATCCTTCCAAAATCTTTCAATATTTTCTTTCAATATAAACGCCTTCACATATTGTCATCCTTCAAGATAACCTGATATCGGTATTTCATACACCTATCCATAAACCACAACCCAAAATGTCTCAAACAATGCATTCAACAGCTTAAATGCAAAAACCACAGCATCCCTTTTATCCTCCCCAAATCTTGCAATATTTTCTTTCAATATAAATATGAAGCCGTGGCATCTTCTCTTTATCCTTCAATATTTTCTTTTAATATGAGGTTTGCCATGCTGTTCCATCGTTTCATCAAAGCCTCGGGAGTGATGAAGGCCGGTACGCCTCGTCTCCAGCTGGTATCAGGGGAGCCCGGAGCAGCGATGGCGGGATCACGTTTCAAAATCTCATATCCATTTGACGTAATCTGCATCCCTGGTGATACAGCAACAGAAGGTCTTAACTCTCATCCTCCATCTCTCCTTCGATTCCTTTATCTTGCTTCATTTTGCTTTTTATCATTAAATACTCTTCTTTCTTTCTTTCTATAACGCTTTTGTTTGTATAAAGCTTTTCACACTGGCATTATTTTTGTGTATCGTGATTGTAAAAGAGCATGGTTTGAATAATAGTGATAATGCTTCTCTCGTCCCCTCTCTCACTCCCTTCATCTATTGCTTTCCCCTCTACTCAAAAAGGCAAACAATGCAAACTTTGCTCTCCTGATTGAAAAAATGCAATTAAATTCATCACTATCTTTTTCTTTACAGGTCTATATTCCTATATTTTCCCCCTCTCTTTATCTATATTTCTTTATTCCCCTCTCTGCTCTACATGTATTTATCTTTTTTCTCTACCTAACTTATTTTCTTTTCGCCCTTCTCTCTCTCTCTCACTCTCTTTCTTTCTTTATCTAACTTCCTTTATTTTTCTCTTTATCCTACTATTCCCCCCCCCCTTTTCCCATTATCTAAAGCTTTTAATACAGGCAATTTCTGTAACCATTTAAACAGAATGTGGTTTAACAATGTTACTTCTCTCTCTGTTACTTTATATTTCTCTCCTTTGAATGACATTTCTATTCCACTGAGTAATTGCGATTGATTAGAATTCCAAGAACCAAATCATCGACATGTGATTTGTCTGCCTCAAAATGAAACCAAGAAAACCAAACAAAAAACAAAAGAAATTATCTTTTGAGTGTTTCGCAAAGTCTTAAAAAGACTTTGAACAAAGTTTCTTTCAGAAGCTTTCAATTTGCAGATTTGCGTGAAATCCTACACGGTTTCGACACAACCTTGTTATTTATGCATGTAAATTCTCATATAACAAACCGCAGTTACATGTACGTCATAACTCCCTTACATACGCTTGGCCTACTTAAAGGGATCTAGTAACTTTGTTGGCATGATAAAAACAAAATGACAATAGGTTGATAAAATGTGTATATTTCCCCTGAATTTTCTCTTTTCATATTAGCACTTCTCCGGACGCGTCCCGGACGCATCCGGGGAAAATCAGTCTAATATGAAAAGAATATTATATTGCTAAGAGGAAAACAACTAGGCATGAAAGAATCGCTAGACGTATAAATGAGTGAATTTGGTCGATTCAGGCATAGTTACTAGAATCCTTGAACTTGAATTCCCCTTCACAGGTTACCTGATTTGTTTGTTTCATTTTCATCTTCCTGTCATTAACTTAGGAAATTGGTGGGCATCAATATTAATTCTTAACAAATCAAAATCCAGATATCAGGAACTGCAGACACGTACCTATCAAGTCGTATTCCTCCTGTGTGAAATGCAGTGAAAAAATACATATGGGCTCAGGGCGATTTAGCCCCCCAAATGCCAAAAAGAGCCCCCCCCCCCCCAAAAAAAAAAAAACAAACAAACAAAAAACAACAACATAAAAGAGCCCCTGTAAATTTGCACAGAGTTCAATGCAAAAACAAATTTGATAGTGCTTTTTTAATGCAGGCGAGTTCAAAGGGTAGCCCCCCCAAAATAAATATAATTTTTTTCCCTGGCGAAATGCAAACCTCAAGAGCCGTGTGTCAAGCTCACGTGCCAAGCAAACCTTATCCCCCAGACCCACACCTTAAACTTATTCAGCTAAACAATAATAAGAATAAAGAACCACATTTGGGTGATATATAATACATATTTCAGTAAAACTATGCTATTGTCTGGTAAAAATATAATATATAATAATACACACAAAGAGGGGCAGCAGAAACCCAAAATATAATCTAGTGTTATGTACTGTACATGTATGTATTATTTCTTTTTTTCCCCCTCCCACAAGGCCAAAGGGGAGGTGAATAAGTTTGTCCACAGAAGGGCGAGTGCGACCCCCTCGTCCTAGCCCTAATACATGTAGCTACACCACTAATGCTCCCTTCTTCCTATACGACTTTGTTGATAAATTGCTTTCTGAGTCTTTTATCCCACACGTTATTGCATTTAAAGCCATCCCACAAGGCCATTACAAATCTTTCATGTTCCGTTTGCATGATCAGAGAAAACAAATACATGGGGGCTCTGCATGGGCGAATTAGCCCTTGAAATTCCCCAAAAGAGTGCCCCTGTTTAATATTTGACATAAAAAGTTCTATGATTCCCAAACCAATTTAAGGAGTGGTTTTAGGTCATGTAGAGAGAGGCAAGCTTGAAAAGTAGCCCCTGAAAAGAACATTCACAATTTTGTCTCTGGTTTGGTTCCTAAATTCCGGCATCCTTCAGCACCTGTCTGTCTGTGAACTCTGGTTTCACGTTTACCCTTTATTATTAATTAAGAGAGCTTCTGATAGTTAATACGTGTGGTTTGTGGTTGCACCATGTATAAAGAGAGGATTGGTGAGTCCTGAGAAGGACTGTTGGTATTCTTTCTAGGATAGTCCTAAAAAGTACGGTGGTAGTCCTAGAAAGGACTGTTGGTACATGAAGTCCTGGAAAGGACTGTTGGTATTCTTTCTTGAGCTTGTAGTTCTGATAAGAACTACAGCGCCGGTATAGTTATTGTAAGGAGAGGGTTGGTGGTAGGAGGGGCTCGACGTTTCAAATAACTATACCGGCGCTGTAGTTCTTATCAGAACTACAAGCTCAAGAAAGAATACCAACAGTGCTTTCCAGGACTACCAACAGTCCTTTCTAGGACTATCCTAGAAAGAATACCAACAGTCCTTCTCAGGACTCACCAATCCTCTCCTTATACATGGTGCAACCGCAAAACAAACGTATTATCTACACCACCATGGAAGCCGATACTTACAAGCAACATTTTTTTCTTCTGATAGTTGTTTTCAACCCATCCCTGATATCCTCTTTTATTTGTTTCCTTTATTTTACAAGCATTAATGGTGTTTTCCCTTCCCAAATCCTCAGTATTATCCCTAATGAAATACAGTATACCCTCTTCGCCTAATCCCCTTCCATTGGAGGGGGGAGACAAAAGAGGAAGATAATGGCCCGTATTCACAAAGGAGGTTTTTAGGAGGTTTGTACAAACCATGGTTTGACCAAGGTTTACATCTATGGAATGCTGCTCGCATACCGTAAATTGTAAATCAACATTGTTAACAAGTATGGAGTTTACATTCCTTCTCCATCAGTTTACAAATGGCATTCCATAGATGTAAACCTTGGTCAAACCATGGTTTGTACAAACCTCCTTTGTGAATACGGCCCATGTGTTCTCAACTTTTAGCGGCTGGTTAAAAACACTAAATCTAAATCTTATTCTTAGCGTTTCCTTTTCTCCTTTACCTTGCGAGCTCAACCAATCACTGAAAACCCTGTTAATTTCTTTCTTTGTTTTATAAGTATTAATGTATTTTCCCTACCCAAAATCATCCTAATTAACTTTCAACAAAATGCATCATTAAATCCTAATCCCTTTCCTTTGGTGTCTGAGATAAAAAAAGAAGGTGAAAAATAGGGCCTTGTGGCTCAATGGTTAGAGCATCAGTCTAGCAATCCAAAGGTCTCGGGTTCAATTCATGGTTTTCCATTTTTATTTGCTCATTTTTTCCTTTATAATATCATATATTCCTGGTAAGTTTCCTTTAATGCTTGAATTTAAAAAAAGTCTAGCACCTACACTTCAATTCAACCGCATGTTCGTAGCGTGCACAAACTATGGTTTTTGAAGCCATATGTGCACGCCGCATGGGTCATATCGTGTAGCTACAGTGACATATAGCCGGCAAATACCGCCAAACTGCAAACAAGCAGTGAAATTTTGGCCCATTTTCAGCAGCACGCATGGATTTTTCAAATGCTATTTCTGCATTTGACGATACCAAGGTTAAGATTTTACCACATTAGCCATTTTTCATATTATTTCAACACTATTGATCAAGTTTGGCCAATATAAATGTGACCGGCTATATTAAACCCAGCACTTATCGGTAATTCATGTTTTGAAGAAATTAGCATTTTAAGTTCACAAAATGTGTGTAAAAGACATGATTGTAAAATTGAAACAGTCATATCTTCGCCAATTACTGACCAATTTGTTAGAACAAAGCATCAAATGAAAGCTTGTGATGAGGCCTTTCTAATGGTATCAACATTTACATTTTGATTTTTACCGACAAGTGCAGGGTTTTGCTACATGTATATAGCCAGTCACAAATAGCTTACAATACAAGCCTTGATGTGCATTCTCAACTCATTCCTCTGTTTTGCTGAGCAACATACAACATCTAAAGGTAATTCATTCCACATTCATAGCGCTTTCAAAACTTCAAACTCGATCTTCGCTATGAAAATACACCATCTAAATCTAATCCGGTTTGCATTCATGAGTGGATGCAAAACTTGAAGAGGGAGATCATTAGAGACTAAGAAAAAGAAAGAGTTTAGGAGATATCCCAAGCCGCCGTGGGCGGTAAGTGGCTCGCAGGATGGATAGGACTATATTCCCACTTCCCGAGTCTGTCGCATCCAATCGTGATGCAGGTTAGGCTTTGCAAAAACCATTCAAGATCCATACACGGTCACGAGCGATTTCCAACAGGAAATGGTATTCCATGAGTGGTGAAGCCAATGGTTTACCTTTCCTATGTAACCTATCATCTTCTCTGGCTTTATATATTCTCTGTCTCCTATCCCTAAGTAACAGGAAATCGTCTCCAATAAGTGGGCAGAACCTTCTTTTTGTTTTTGCTCTCCCTCTCTCACTCTATCAAGATCATTTCATCTATCCATCCATCCGTCCCTCCCTCCCTCCCTCCCTCCCTCCCTCCCTCCCTCCCTCCCTCCCTCCCTCCCTCCCTCCCTCCCTCCCTCCCTCCCTCCCTCCCTCCCTCCCTCCCTCCCTCCCTCCCTCCCTCCCTCCCTCCCTCCCTCCCTCCCTCCCTCCCTCCCTCCCTCCCTCCCTCCCTCCCTCCCTCCCTCCCTCCCTCCCTCCCTCCCTCCCTCCCTCCCTCCCTCCCTCCCTCCCTCCCTCCCTCCCTCCCTCCCTCCCTCCCTCCCTCCCTCCCTCCCTCCCTCCCTCCCTCCCTCCCTCCCTCCCTCCCTCCCTCCCTCCCTCCATCCATCCATCCATCCATCCATCTTTCTTCCCAATAATGGTAACCGCTCTCTTCCTATCCTCGTCTCGATCTCTCCATTTGCACTCCCTTTCTCTTTCTCTATAGCGTATTAATGATAACTTTCTCCATCCATCGAACCTTACTCCTTTTATCAATAGCTCTCGTTCTTTTCTCTCATGGGAAGCAACTTCAATTCCGATTCGAACTCAAGAGGGACTTTCAAGCAAAGAAAATACTTTTAGCGCACTCAGAGACTTCCCATATATCGCTCAACATGTCATTATACGAGTCTCATCAAATTATCTGTTCCCATCGTATTTCATTTGGGAAATATCATTGCCAACAATATGAAAGAACAGTGATATAAATCATCTATAAATATAAAGAGTTGACAAAACCAAAAAAGTTGACATTGATTATTTCCGCAATAACACATTTGAAAATCATTTTGACCGTGAGCTGCTTTTTCTAATCTTGATTATCCAGGTAATGGCGAATACATCCTTGACTCGTTCTTGCCTATTTGCTTGCTTTTAGTCACGTATTTTCAAGTAAATTAAATACTAATAAGCACAGCTTCTAAGGGAAGGCGTCAAAATCATCTGTAGCGGGAGACATCATGATCTCTTGGAACAGTTTTGTGCGCATTTGAGAAAGAATCAGCTTGAAAAAACGTTCCAAGCAGGAAGCCCCGGCCTCCCGCTCAGCTATTGCACGCTGATTTCACATTTTTACATTGTCACGCACTAGGACACATCATTTTCTAGCGTCCCGCATTTTAGAAGAGTGGAAAATCAGAAACTTGTCAAAGACATTTTCTTCTCCTTCTTTTGCTAAGTTAGGATAAAACTTTGATTCAAATTCAATGTCCACATTTCTTCCAAATTGAATTATCAATTATTCTATTATTTCGCGGACCAAAGAATTAAATAACAGTGTGGTTACTAAAAATTCTATGTAGCTGAATATCATTATATTTGTTCCATCGAATTTGGAATGTCAATTTTCTGTTACATGATCTTCTTCTTGCGTTGATTGACATTCAGTAAAGTAATTTCTCCTGTAACTTTTCCCTAATGATATTTTTTACCAAATATGATATTCATACCATTTTCTTTTAAACTGAATTATAAAATGTAAACCTTCTCACTTTCTCAAGTTTAATTGATAAATCTCTAGTTATACATGTACAGGCCTGGGGCAACAAAAATTTAGTTTTGGGCCAGCAAAATTGTATCAATGTCAAACTGAACTTGCCAAAAATCAGCCAAAAATCAGCAGCAATCAAAATTAACCTGTTCAGGACTGCATGGTCCCAAAAATATTCGGGGTTTGGTCTATGGAGAATACATGTTGTAGCAAAATCAGTCCGTCCTGAACGGGTTAAAAGACTTTTGAAATGAAATGAAATTAAATGAAATGAAATAAAATTAAATGGTTTACAAGAAAGTCGATTTGAAGAAAAATGTGCAAATTCTTTAAGAAATTTAACAACAGATGTATTCTTTATGAATTTATGCAGCTGCTCGTATTATTTCCACATTGATTTGAGGCATCTAATGTTTGTTTTGTGCGGTGAAACTATTGGTATTTGGTAATAGGGCACAGTCTCATACTTGTGATTTTATTTCAATAGCTCTGTTTTCATATCTACTCTAGATAGATCCCATTGCCATGGGTGTAATTGGCCTGCAAAAACGATGAGCCTTACTTATACTAGGGCCAACTATTGTATGAATCAGTATTGTTTTTTCTGATGTCGGTATACCGGGCATCGCATTATGCCGTTATATCTGTATTTGTACACAATAGTAGCGTGTGTTACAGGATTGCAGTAGTGAGACAAGTTAAAAGAGCAAGTTAAAAGAGTCCCCGTGCAATGGGAATTAAATTAAATGTTATGCCCATTGTTGATAGTGGTTTAAACAAAAATTATTATATCCATTATTAGTGATTGAGGAAATATACGACGAGTAGTGACAGGATGTACTCAGTAACAGCAAGCGTAAATTCCAGTGTTTCCTTCCCCTTTAACGTGTTCTTTTCATTACTTTATAGCTACTTTCATACTTTAATGACTTGATCTACTTGCATCCATACTGCTTGTGAAAGACAAATTACATTCCATTAGCACAGGATGCATACATGCATTAGATAATTAGATGTGTATACCTGCGAGCCAAGGAACGCTTGAAATAGTGGCGTACGCTTGGTCTGACTGAAGAGGGGCATGGATTATTGGAGCACACTTTATGTATTTCTTCATTTTGTACAGAATTGTCACCCTTATTTTGTATTGCTTATTTTGTATGTTTTCTTTCTTCAAATTATTGGGGGGGGGTGGGGGGGGCAAGAGCACATCCCCCCCCCCCCCCCAGTTGCTTTGCCATCATTGAGGCAGGTATTACAGTCGTGCTGTGGCATGAGCATGGTCGGACTGATAGGGGGCACACCTTATCAGTACTGCACCTTATGTATTTCTTTGTTTTTATTGGAGGGAGTGGGGGGGGGGGGGGGGGGGGGGGGGGGAGGGCTTTGCAGACTTGTGATTTCGAACAACACTCATTCTCAAAAGACACCAGCTTGAGAATATCTTCAGGACCCAGCTTAAAGGCTCTTTGTAGCTCAGAAGTAGAGCAACAGTCTAGCAGCTCAGAAGTTGGTTGTTAATGTTATTAAAGCAACAATCAATGTGACTCAAACAGATTTGTATTTCGTCTTTCAGCTTAGCGAGAGGGATAATGACTGATTATCTATGACACATAGTTTCAGCAAACACATAGGCAATAATGGGCCAGAGAGTTAGACTACAGAGCAACTGTATGTTTGTTCACGTATCTTATAAATCCCATCTAGTTTCGCTCACAATTCTCGTGCCAAAGAAAGAATTAATCAAACTACATTAAAATAATAAACATTTTCATTTTCTTGTTTCTATGCACTCACATACACATGTGTTTACAAACATTCAGCACATAAATTCAGCGTTTTCGTTTCAACCCCATACAAACTGTTGAAATAGGGTCCCTTTACAGAAATCATTCAACGTGCACTTAGGGCTACTGATTAACTTATCAATCGGTCATATAAAGTGGGGGTACCATTTATCAAAACTGAAGACAACCCTGACAACCCTGGGAACAAATCACCTTTTCTCAATAAAAAGTAGTTCATAGTGAATGAGAGGAGTATATAATCCTTGAAAGTTTGAGCCAGCGAAAATATTAATATTTTTATTACGGGGGCTCCATTTTCGGGGGCTACTTTTCCAACTTTCGGGGGCTACAAATTTCCGGGCTCTTTTTCGATTTTCAGGGGCTACTAATAAGCTATAATGCTGTAATTGATCATTTTATAAGCATTTGATCACAATCCAAACAGAAAAATCCCACAGAAAATCCCGAAAATCAAAAAAAAAATAAAATAATAATAATAATAATTTCGGGGCCGAATTTGGGCATTTCGGGGCCGAATTCGCCCGCCGCCCCCCGTGTATTTTTTTCGCTGGTTTGAACACATTGGATACTGTTGAGAAATGTAACCAAGATAATGTTGGGATTAGGTCTTTGCAGAACGTGTTTTGTAAAACAAAATAAAAAATAAAATTGCCCCGACCAGCTATTAAAATGAAAAAGGAAGTCAACCCTCCAAAGCGTCATTTTGAACAAAAGGAAATTAAATTAAAGTAAGAATTATTCAGCACACGTTTGAGTGAAACAGGTTAAGGGTGTTCAAAATATCTGGCCTTGAGTACAACCAGAAAAAAATGTGCGCAACATGTCATGACTGCCTTGTTGAGAGGAGCAGTCAGTGAAAGTTAATAAGCACGTGGTCAACAGAATATGTGGAGAATAGATTGAATGTCTCGGATGAGTAAATGCATGGTAATGTAAGAAGGGTGTACCATTTGTTATCTAGGTGAATGAAGTGAACCCTTAAAGGGACTTAGTAACATTGCCTAAATCCTCAAAATCCAATTGGATTTCTAATCTTGTTGTATTCGTCTTAACAATAGAAGCATGGGACAGGTTTCGGTTTTTCAAATTTCCCTTTCGTTAAAAAGATATTTACGATTTAATTGTTCAGATGTTAAATTATCCACTGGATCGTCAAACTTGTGTACAAAGTGAGTGCAATTGCTCACTACTCGGCTATTTATCGTCCATTTAACTTGAAATTTTCGCACAACACCCAGTGGACATATCAGATAACAATAATATACATTGTATCAACCACTCATCACTTTTTGCACATGTCAACAAAGTTACTAGATCCCTTTAAGCACCAGTTCTATACCGATGTTTTTTTTACGGCAAACTACAACAAATCACGAGTAAAAACACATCAACTTGATTAAGCCACGGTTTCACAACGAATGTGGAAGAATTATACTGCAAGGCAGAACGAATAGTTGTTCTTCCTCGTTGTACAGGGAGTCAGTTTGATCATCTTTGATCATCAGACATTCAAATAAAGCCCTCATTCTTTTACATTGAACTGTATGAGAAATTGCAGGGGAATTTACAGTATCAACTTTTTTTTTTTGGGGGTGGGGAGAGACATTTCGGGGGCTAAATTGCTCCGAGCCAAAGTGGGTTTGTTCACTACAAGTAGAACATGTAGATTGATTCGTTACTGAGTATATACCACTAGTTATTTTATGCTGCTTTGAATGCTTGGTAACATGTGAAAGCTATTTACATCACAGCTCTTCTTATTCAAACTCTCACAGATTTTTGTCTCATTTGACTTCTCGTGTTGAAAAAAAAAAAAAAAACACAAGTCTTTCCCAGGGACTACATGCATCCTTCCCCAAGATGGTAAATGGTACAACTTCTCACATTACCAATCGATGACATCCCAAACGAGCACATCGAATCATCACTTTTATTGTAGTAAGGCTCTGTATCTAGAACATGAAAACACATCAATCTTTGTTGTGGGTGGCTGATGTAACTTAGATGTGGATTGATTAGTTTTTGAAGACCACTAATGGTGCACTGAATGTTTAGTCAAAATTCAATCCACCACAATCCAACCACTCATGTAACATAATTAATGTGTTTACAGACTTTTACATGTATTGTAAACGGATGGAGGGCCTGTAAATTTAAGGGAATGCCCTCTTGAGTCAAGTTCCGACAGCATTCACCGCACATTAAATGTGCTCATTAACTCATTTATTGGTGACGTGAAGATGCATGCTGTCTGCAAAAAGCTTGGGGAGAAATTCATCCCTGGGAGATAATTTTTTTCAATAAAAGTAAATGAACAAGAAGGAGAATCTGTTTGAAAAAATGTGTGTATGTTAATTATTACCCAATTTAAATCCTTTATCTTTTTAGATTTTGTTAAAACCAAAAATGCATGTAATTAAAGCCAGTTGTAGCTATAGTGAACATGTCAGGCAATTAAAGGGATCTAGTAACTTTGTTGACGTGCAAAAAGTGACGAATGGTTGATACAATGTGTATCGTTGTGATCTGATATGTCCACTGAGCGATGTGTGAAAAATTTACGAAAATGGATGTACATGGCTGAGTAATGAGCGAAAATGCAAAGTGATATTCACTAACTCATTGCACTCACTTTGTACACTGTTATGACTATCAAGAAGTTAGTTAGAAATCTGAACATTTCAATCATAGATATCTTTTTAACGAGAAGGGTAATTTGAACCAGAACGTCAATGACGTAGCGCTCATCCGCCATCTCGCAACATCAAATATCGCAAATTTCATGTGGTACACTTTTCAACTGGTCAAAAAATAAAAATTTGATGCCCTGGAAGGGACATAAAAATAAAAAATAAAAATTAGGGGGAAAAAAAATATAAATTTGACGCCCCGGAAGGGACATGGGGAAAAAAAAAAAAATTAAAATAAAACAAAAATAAAAATAATAAATAATTTTAAAAAAATAATAATAAATAAATAAATAAAAAAAAAAAAAAATTTTAAAAAATTAAAATTAAAAAAATAAAACAAAACAAAACAAAAAAATAAATAAATAAATAAATTTTAAAAAATTTAAAAAATTAAAAAATTAAAAAATTAAAAATTACCATAATTTATGAATGGAGACAAATTTCAAAATTCTGTGTAGAAGTTTAGTGTACAAAAGTTAGCTCTACCAGATAAAGCAAACCAAATTAAAATCGGTCGAGAAATGAAGGAGAAGAAGCATTTTTTGTGATTTCGAATAAATTTGCATAAATTACCATAGATAATGAATTTCACGATTCTGTGTAGAAGTTTTAAATCCCCCTCCTAGCCCTATCTTATGAAACAATCAGAATCAAAATCGGTTGAAAAATAACGAAGAAGAAGCATTTTGAAAACTGTGGACGGACGGAAGGACGGACGGACGGAAGGACGGACGGACGGACGGACGGACGGACGGACGGACGGACGGACGGACGGACGCCGACGCAACGGCATGGCATAAGCTCATCATGCCCTTCGGGCCGGATGAGCTAAAAACTGAAACCTCTCACATTGCTTATATTGTTAATACAAATACAACAAGGTATGATAGAACCGCTAAAGTTCCAAGTAAGTTTTGAGTATTTGGACAATTTTACTAGATCCCTTTAAATAAAAAGATACAATTTCCAATCTTTTATTTATCACAGATCAATTAGAACCAAGAAGACCCATCTATGGTATGAATAAAGTTTAAAATGATAGCTCGATAAAATCTAAATATCTATTTTCATATCAAGTCAAGCCACGTTAATTAACTGCTCAGGCAATAATTCCCAAGAGATATGTGATAGGGAAGCTCCAAGCTTGTAAATCTTAGCATGGATAAAGGTACAACTCAGACATGGAGGAAGAAAAGAAATTTAATTTTAAAAAGGTCATAGTATAAATACATGTAAGCCATTTTTGTTTTTCTCGACTGGACTCAGAGAGGGGATTGTGTGTATAATTAATACAAGCCTGATTCATGAATTCTCCTGTATCTAGATATTTATCTAGTACTATAATCTTAGATCAAAAATAGAAATGTCATGAACTGTCTCACTTCATATTCATATTTTTATTTTGTCACAGTCTTCTAGGGATGTAGTAACTTTGTTGACACATGCAAACATTTTCATAGTAATTGAATGTCATATTATGACCTAGTAATGAGCAAAAATACAACGTGATATTGTACAATTATATTGTCATGTATGTAGGGATGTCTGCAAGTAATAACACTTAACATGGCCATAGCCTTTAAAGGGATCTAGTAACTTTGTTGACATGTGCAAAAAGTGATGAATGGTTGATTATTGTCATTATCTGCTATGTCCACTGGGTATTGTGTGAAAATTTCAAGTTAAATGGACGTTATATAGCTGAGTAATGAGCAAAGATGCAAAGTGATATTCACTAACTCATTGCACTGACTTTGTACACGGTTACGACTATCCAGTGAATAAAGATCTGAACATTTCAATTGTAAATATCTTTTTAACGAAAGGGAAATTCACAGAAGAAAAAAACAGTTCCATGCTTCCGTTGATAATACGGATACAACAATGTTTGAGGGAACCATAGTTAGATTTCTAATTAATTGTTGTGGATTTGGACAATGTTACTAGATCCCTTTAATGATAATTACAGCATATACTGTATATAAATAATTGGTTCTAAGCACAACCTGGCGCGGCGGCCTTGCTGAGTGTCTGAAGCAGGTTAATGATTAATGCATCAATGGGCCGCTGATGTCACTTTAATTGCCCATATATATCACTCACCTTACAAGGTATTATCAGCAGCTGTCTAAACAGACATTGTGAATACTATTAAAATATGTTAATATGAGATATTAAAAATTTTGATATTTATAAAATAGACATGTAAAAGCTTGCATCTTGCACCCATCAGAGTATATTGCAAGATACCTAAAACCATTGACTGTATTTAATGACATTTTTGTAGAGCTATGCAATATCACGTGATCCTTCCCGAAATTCTGGTTGGATGTTAAATAAACTCTTGGTCATGTTTGATTTTAATATGCTATCACAAGTATTATTATACTTAATGAATTTTTTGCTTATTTATTTATTAATTTGAAGAAAAAAAAAAAGAAAAAAAAATTTTTGGGGGGGGGATTAAATCACTAATCGTATCAAAATATTAAATTATCTTTATCGTTATTGATACATTATTACTATTATAATAATTATCATTACTTTTAACGAACACCTGTGCACAGGAAATGTATCTTGATGTAACTGTTGATTCAAACTATTGGTGATAGTATGAACTGGTAAATTGTATTAAACATCTTACACGGTGATAGACCTAGGCCAGACTTTGCCTTGATAATGAATAAAAAAAACTTTTCTCATTACTTTTTTTTCCTTTCCATTCTCTCCCCTACTTCTTTTGAAGGAACCAAAACGTACAGCTTCACATCAAAACATCAGACATTGTCACGAAAATTCTAAGAAGAAAAAAGAATCGAAATTTCTTGTTGCAGTTTGAAGAAAAAATAATTCCACGAAAAAGAAAAACATTGTGCCTCTAAGAGATAAGCTGGGTTTTCTCAAAACAGTATCCATCGGGCATCTGAGGAAGTAGCTTTACAGAAGTAGCTTAATGTAAGTGGATGGTCTTTGCGAAATTGAAATGACTCAAATCCATCGGGAGAATGGCGATGCAATAACCCGACATGAAATATTCAGAGAGATTTTTCGCTATGAAGGTGAAGTGTCGCTGCGGGCTGTGACACGTATCTCGCTCTTGAGAAAACAAGTTAAGAACGCAGGGCAGAGTAGTGTATGCAAAAACTAACAGTTTGTTTATTCGATATATATACGGCTTTTGCCCAAACACACAGTCACAGACAGAGCTTGACACATCTTAATTATACGGAAATAGTTGTAAACAGCGTTCAAACGCTGATAATAAACCCGAAGGCATTTCTTCTACACTGGCTCAGGAGAACCATTTGTTAGAGCGCAGAGCCAGTAGTATGCAAAACTGACAGTTTGTTTATCCAATATTGCTCAAACATACAGCAACAGGTACCTACAGAATCCAACATGTCTTAAATATAAATATGTCAAGTTGTAAACAGCATGTTCAAATGTCGCTGATGAACCCAGAAGGCATTTCATCTACACTGGCTCAGGAGAACAATTTGTTAGAGCGCAGAGCGAGTAGTATGCAAAACTGACAGTTTGTTTATCCAATATTGCTCAAACATACAGCAACAGGTCTACAGAGCTCAACATTTCTTAATTATATGTGATAATGTCGATAATAAACCCAGAAGGCATTTCTTTTTAACTGACTGTATAGAGAACAATTTGGTAACTACAGAGCTGGGCGAGAAGTATGCAAAACTGAAAGTTAATTTTTTCCAATATCACTCTAAAAGACAGGTTTACAGAGCCCGACACGTGTCTTAATTATACAGTTGTAAACAACGTTCAAATGTTGATAATGAATCTAGAAGGTATTTCTTCTACATTGGCTGTAGGGAAGAATTGGGCTGAGCATGGGGTGTGTAGAATGCAAAGCTGACAGATTGTATAATCCAATATCACAGCTCGACGTTGACCCTCATGAACTGATGGCCTGGGGCCAGTATAAATTTAAGTCGGGCCATGCAGCAAAGTTCAATTTTGGTGGCCAACGAAAATCTTAATTACATAACGTGTTATTTAATGATTTTTTTTCAGGCCCGTAAACTTCTTTATTTGGGGGGGGGGGGGGGGGTGGAGGGCATCAATTTACTGGTCTGACTAGGCAGTGGGAAAAATGTTAGTGCAGATCCCTTCATATCATTACAAGGTCACAGACATGTCTTAATTATATGTAAAGCTGTAGACAACATCTAACAAATCAAAGGTGAACCCACAAATGTCCTTCTTATAAAATACAAACTCTTGAAAAAAAAAACATGCTAGAGCCCAGGGCGTCCGGTATGCAAAACTGACAGTTTGCGTAAAACCAAAATCATTACCAATTCATAGACTGAGCCTAATGCATCTTGATTATGCATTTAACACAAATTTAAAGGAGAAAGTGAACCCACATTATAAGGGTTTTGTCGCATATCACCTAAACGGATGCCCGACGGATAGAACATGATTTGCGAAATCAAATTATCCGGTGGTGAAAGTTATCTCCACTGCTGCATGCACTAAACTTTCCGCCGGATAAAACAATGGACATCGCCTGGCAAGGAACACATTCGCCGAACAAGAAACGCATACGAACGGAGACAAACAGATTTAAAATGTTGCTCTCCTGCGGGCATCCGTTAACGCTATCCTGTGATATGTGACAAGGGCTTAAAAGCAGACACGGTATAAACTTGTCTTGATTAAAAATACCAATGGCATTATTCCCTCTGAGTTACAAAGTGAACAAAATTCAATTCCATTTGACTCAGTTTTGTGGACTTTATTTATTATCCCCCCGAGATTCCCCATTCATTCATCTGCAATTAATAGAAGCTTAGTACTTACATCTAGTCAAGTGCCTCAACGATTCATTCACTTGTTGGTTGTGTGCATTAAGGAACAAACAATTGATCTAATTTTATGAGTAATATGACTAGGAAGTGTCAAGGATGGCTATCAGAGGGTTTAAAAGAACTGTTTAGTGAACCCTAGGTGTGTCCTTCACAAATATCCCCTGCAATAAACCTTTTCTGGCAGTGGCATAGCTGGGAGGGAGGAGCAAAAGTCCCTGTTCCCCCCCCCCCCCCCCCCCCCCCCTCTCAACAAAACAATAAACAAAAATAACCTTTTGTACAAATTAAGAAAAACATTTATAAGGTCTGCCCCTCCCCCCCCCCCCCCCCCAATAATTTGTATGCCCCCCCCCCCCAATCAGTCTGACCATGCTACGCCACTGTTTCCTGAGGTCGGTCACCTCAATTCTCCTCTTTAATTTCCACATGGTCGTGATGTTCTGCAAAATTGCAATCCCCATCAGATTGACTTGTTGATTACATGATACCTAACCAATCAAAACCAACCAATTCACCACAGGTACCTCGTTGGCGAATCATGTATGAACTCAATGGGAAATACAACATCACGAAGGTAATGGTTAAAAGTACGGCACTGGATAAAACATACAATTTTTGTCATGTGCAACAACATCATATCAGTTTGTGTAAAATGCATGGCTGCAGAACGCAAACAGATTTGCTTAGATACAAGCAAAATGGTAATACATTTTAATTTTTTTTAATGCACTAGCCTGGGGGAAGTGAAATGTAACATTTTCATACCAAACTCATAGATACAAATAACTTGGACATTTTTTGTTGAAATGTTTGTATCAACCAAACCATAAAAAAATAAATAGCAACTAAAATAAGCCTCGGGACACACACTTTCATAATGATGAATTTCACTTGCACAAATAAGCAAACCAAATATATAACAGAATTGTAATTTTTCAATTTTTAGGTCAACCAGATTCAGGTTTTGGGCCCACTCAAATAAAACAAATCATGATGTTTACCTTGCTCAACTGTGCCACAAGGAGAAAAAAAGAGTTAATTTCTAGCATTGTATTAAAGGCGCACCTGTAAAGTGTCAGATATTGCCCAAAATGACATTAGAGACTTCAATCCTGTAACAAAATCATTGTAAGATATAACATGTCCGAATGATGGTGTGAAAGTTTCATTGAAAAAGAAACACTGCTTTCCTGGTTAAAAAAGCAAAAATATGCGTCAGCTTTTACAACGAATTGCTGTATGACGTGTATGAGGTTTATGACCGTTCATTAACGCTCTTGAGCTGAATGATAGATATCATCATACTAAAGGGGCATTTGAAAAAATCTAACCCTATTTTATTCTTCTCTTACCATAAGCTAAACAACACGGTAGAAGAGAAACGAGGAAGCTCCAAGTAATTTTTCATGGAGTTGGACACTTTGCAAAGGCATCCCTTTAAATACATGTTCACCTTTGCAATATAAACCTTGCCTGATTTGTTCAGTGCTTTTCCCCTCTATCATCCTTCACCACCAGAGTCATGGGTCTGCGAATCATGTTGTATGACTTTTGATGACCCAATACAAATCTAGGTTAACGGATGTTTTGTAGGATTGCCCGTACTATTATGTGTGTCTTGCACACATCATATCAATCAACATTATAAATAGAATACTAAATGTAAAAGATTGTTGAAACTAAATTGTACACAAAGGTACAAAGTACATGTACATGTTAAACAAATTTCTCATGCAATACATATATGCAAAACAATTATTTGTGGAAATAACAAAGTTTCAAAAATGTAATATAAAGAGAGTAGTCACAGCAAGTAAAGGTAGTGCTTTAAAGCTTGAAGGCTATTCAACTTGAAATAAATCAAAAAAGATTGATTTTTTTGTTAAGTTCTAGCAAAGTTGATTAAAAGGTCGTCACCTTCATATCTCTTGTTTACATCTTTGTAGCAAACAAATAACATATCTATGCCTTATGCAATCATAACCCTAGGGGCTAACAAATCCAGCCACGATTTTATATTCCACTTCATAAAAACAAATACAGATGGGACCACTCAAATTCAATTTGAAAGCAGATGGAGCCAAGGTACACAACCTTTTTTTTCCTGAACCATATGTTTGTTGCTTTTGCTTTGAAAATAATAAAGTTCATCCAATTGAAAATACACAAAACAAAAGAACCAAATCATTTGTCTGTCTCTGATGATGATTCTAATAGAATCAACAGCTCACGCCCCAAATTGACTCTCATTTCACTATACAGGCGATTTGGTTATGGATTTAAGCATTTTTTCAAGAGCATTTTACTTTATTTTCTCCAAAACAAAAATGTCCCAAAGAATGAGTGTGTGATGATCACAAACCAATCCTGCAACCTTTGAACAGACCACTTGCATGAGTTGTGAGGAAAACTTGACAGGTGTTCTATAAAGGAATTGATGAATGATGCAAAAGGGCCCTAAAATTGCACTCAGTGCCAGACACGCCACTGGTCTATTCGCCTCCCATTCCACATCCAGTACTATGGAGTGTTAGGACGATTAACCTATCAAGTACCAGACAAAAAGTGAGCGTGCACACAGCCTGCATGTTAAAGTTACAAGATCAACTTCCCACTTTAACACACATCAGCTACAATGCTACCCGGCTCCCAGCTCCAGAAGAAACTCCTTGACGCGTGGCCATGCCCTTGTAGTGCCGATCGCCAAAGTGCGGGGCGATGCGGGCGTACACGTCATGCACGTGCTTCTTCTCCAAGGCCACCGACTCCGCTTCGCGATCCACTTCCCGCTCCATCTCGGGTGGGATAGTCATCGGATGACTATTGACTAGGAGCTAGTCAAAGAGGCTAGTCACTGTTGGTGGATTTATAACAGTTTGATGACCCATCACTTACCCCCCAGGAGATGATCAGCCTACAGTCTAGTGACTACTGGTTTGCAGTTGTTGACAATGACTAATAGGCTAGTCACTATTTGTGGATTTATAAAGAGTTTAATGATCCATCAAAACCATGGGCAGGAGGTAGTCAGACGAGGGACTAGTGACTAATGACTAATGAATGACGGTTTGCAGTTTTTGGACAATGACTATGGGCTAGTCAAAGAAAGCTAGTCATTACTGGTGGATTTATAAGAGTTTGATGAACCATCACAACCCTGGCAGGAGGTGGTCAGACTAAGGACTAGTGACGATGGTTTGCAGTCTTTGGACAGGGGTTTCATGATCCATTTGGGATAGGAGAATGGGAATACTTGTTAATGGGTTAGGTCATCAAATGGCTATTGACTATGGACTAGTCAAAGAGGTCAAAGAAATGGCCAAGTGCCGACTATTGACTAGAAACTTCTTGATTTATTCAAGAAATTAAAAAAATTGCAATCTGCCGAATTATGGTCTCGCAATCCGCTGAAACCAATGACTTCAGAAGCTGGTCAGTCAGTTGTCTTGTTGCCTAACAATCCACTGGAGATGAAAATGCGGAGGTATGGTCGGCTGCTGACAACCCGTGACTGGACATTTGGTTCAATGTCCATCTGAGACTTGATGGCTAGTGGTCAGCAGTAGGCAGGGTGGGATGTAGGCACAGGGATGCCCTATGAAAGAGAATGTGAGAAATAGAGATGTAGGAGTTAATAAAAACTTGCGAATTTGTATATGTCTAAGAGACCTTCATATCTATCCACTATGTTTGTAATTACCTTTGCTGAGAGTATAGGAATGGTGGTGATCCAAGAAGGAGGAATATTTGCCACCCTTAGCCCCTTTGCTCTACCACTTCTATCAAACTACATCCTGTTGCATACATTATAAAAACAAACGTCTCGTCTTGTGATCTATTTCCTCGTGATGAAGTTCATATCCGCATAAGATATCTGTTCAATCTGCTCAATCGGGAGAATGTTTTATTTCTTGGGCCAAAAAAGCTTGAGAGAAAATTTGTTTTTACTGCCTTGACCCGAATCTGTGTAACCCTAACACAGCATTTACAAATCATAATCTACCATCCATCATGATGCAACCATAATACACGGCTCGACACTCACACTGGCCCGCTGGCCGGGGCCAGTGAAATTTGGTTCCTGATCGGACAAGCAGATTATCAACCCAACATGGACAAAAATTGAAAATCTTGTTTGCTTCCATGTCATGTTTCATCTATAATCACAGGTTTGATCTGGAAGAGCGATATTTTGAATAGTAAAAAGTTTACTCATGAATAAAAATTTGGGCTAGTAAATAGTCTTAAATTAAGGCCACCAGAAAAGGGAAAGAAATTATTTCGCTGGCCGACCGGGCCACCAGCAAAAAGGGTTAGCCTTGCATAATACAAAGTAGATATCACATCACACTGATGACCCTACAGTATACATTTCTGAATATATATACATACTGTATGTTCATATCCGATTCAAATATCGCTGTGTAATCAATACTGGGTCTTATTCAGAAACAGTTTAACATGTTGCCTATGGGATTCTGGTGTGCCTTGTATTTACTCTATGATGGAAATTGCTAAATCTAGTGGGGGTACGATACGTGATTAAAGGGATCTAGTAACTTTGTTGACATGTTCAAAAAGTGATGAATGGTTTATAAAATGATCTAATATTTTCACTTAGTAATGTGTGACAAATTTAGCTTAAATGGATGTTATGTGGCCGAGTAATGAGAGAAAATGCAAAGTGATATAGCACTGACTTTGTACACAGTTATAACTTTCCAGTGGATAATTAAAAATCTGAACACTTCAATCGTAAATATCTTTATAATGAAAGAGAAATTCTAAAAACCAAAACCTGTCCCATGCTTCTATTACAACAAGGTATGGGAGAACCAATAGAGTTTTATGGATTTGGGCAATGTTAATAGATCCCTTTAAACATGAGAACTAAATGGTGGGTGAGCTTAGATCACACAAACACTGCCAACATAACGTGCAAATACCATTATTTATCATATTGCATTGATGGTCTATTTCTGAATGTATTTATAATACGTTCATATCCAATGGAGATATCAGGGTGTTACTATTTACACAGCTGTTTTATTCAGAAACAATTTAACCCATGTGCCACCTAAATGTTGCAATCCACATACACTCAATACATGACCAACCAGGTTCCCGTAGGCATTTGGTTAACCCATTCCCCACTAGATGTTGCAATCCCCATAGAGTTAATACAGGACCCACCAGGTTCCCAAAGGCAATGGGCTAACTGGCTACCATAAAAGGCTGGAGCTTAAAGTGATCTGTGTACTTTGTCTAACTCTACGAAAATTACTTTGAGCTTCCACATTTCTATTCTACCGTGTTGTTTAGCTTATGGTAAGAGAATAATAAAATAGGGTTAGATTTGTTGAAATGTCCCTTTAGTATGAAGATATCTATCATTGAAAATAATTCAGCTCAAGACCATCTACAGACGGTCATAAAGGTCACGTTCAAATCTACAGCAAAGAACTCAGAATTAGTTGTAAAATCTGATGCAAATTTTTGCTTTTTTAACCAGGAAAGCAGTGTTCTTTTTAATGAAACTTTCACACATCATTCAGACATACTATATCTTAGAATGATTTTGGCATTGGATTGAAGTCTCAAATGTCATTTTTGGCAATATCTAACAAAGTACATGGATCACTTTAATGAAGGATGAGCTCATGTTACACCAAGAGAACAAACAATTATGTACAACAACTGGTTGATCCATTTCCTATAAATGCAAATCGTATCCGATAAATTTAGGTGTTACCTGCCCAGGGCCCCGTTGCAGAAAGAGATACAATCGATTGTAAGTTACGATTGATCGTAAGTCAGAAAATTTACGCGTTTTGACCAATCAGATTTGCGCATCTAGAACACGTGATCTGACTTACGATTAATTGCAACTTACAATCGATTGTATCTCTTTCTGCAACGGGGCCCAGTTGTCATGACTTTTTTTGAAACAATTTAAAGGGATCCTGTAACATTGTCCAAATCCAGAAATCTTACTTAGAACTCTTGTGGCTCATTCATACCTTGTTGTATTCGTATTAATACAGATTTCAATTTTTCGAATTTCCCTTTCATTTAAAAGATATTTATGATTGAAGTGTTCAGATTTTTAATTATCCACTGGAAAGTTATAACTGTGTTCAAAGTCAGTGCAATGAGTTAGTGAATATCACTCTGCATTTTCGCTCACGACTCGGCCATATAACATCCATTTAACTTGAAATGTTCACACAACACCCAGTGGACATATCAGATAACAACAATAATACATTGTATCAACAACTCATAATTTTTTGCACATGTCAACAAAGTTAATAGATCCCTTTAATAAACTGACAAAAACAATACAAAACACAGTGGGACCATTAAAAACAAATTATAAGTGACAAAAACAATACAGGACAGAAGGGGACCATTTAAAAAAATTGCAAAATAAAAAACATAAAGTGTGCCCCCTAACCAGTCCGACAATGCTACACCACTGACCTACACTGACCTGTAAATGTATAATAAATGAATATAATAATTATATTCAATTTCTTCTTCTACCCTTTGCGATTTAACTGTCATTAACTTGTTTAACCTAGTAACTCTCATTAGTGCATAATACCCATCTTACCCTTCATATAGATCTACTAAAATTCTGCAGCATTTTCACAATTTAAGTATTTCTATATGAATATGCATCCTACATAAAGGTCAAAGTCAATCGTGTTCTCAATTGTTTATGGTGGGAGAATATCCCCATGTTTTCTCTCCCCTCCTCACAAACTGTTTATTCTGCTTCGTGTGACCTCATTAAAGTGAATTATCTCATCAGACAGAATATCATCCTCCTGTCCAAAGTAATGATTTCCATTTTCTCTTCAAAAGAAATACAATATAAGTCACAACTCTACTATTGTTTTATTGTGTTTATGATGAGAGTGTGTCTCCATAATAATCAATTTCTCCTTCACACGTGACTGTAATTAACCTGCTAAACTTTCTTATACTGAATTGCTAATATATCCCTATGTATCTTCTGCTCCATTTACATTTTTTCTATTTTTAAAATTTGTATACCTCTGTTATCCTAAACCCGATCATGCTTTCAATTACACTACTCAAAAAAAGTTAAGGACCACTTTTTATTTTGTGTATACTTTTTATATGAGATATTTTACTCATGAATGACATCAAACACACTGTAATCAATTTCACATGTGGTTCAGTTGTTGCATAATGTCTCTTGCATCATTTTTTTTTTTACTCCAATGAGAACACCATCTAGACAACAACAAAAATGAAAGAACTAGACCTCACTCATTGCTTGGAAAAAAATACAAGTTAAGAAAAAAGTGGTCCTTAACTTTTGTTGAGTAGTATATTATGGTGGGAGTGTTTGGCTCCTTGACAAGTTACTATTAAATTGATTTTTATATAAGTCACAACTCTTGTATTGTTTTAATGTGTTTATGATGAAGGAGTGTCTCTATATTAATCAATTTCTCCTTCACACGTGACTGTAATTAACCTGCTTAGCCTCGTTAACCTTATTATATGTGACCGGCTATAGCAAAACCCGGCACTTGTCGGTAAAAATCAAAATGTAGATGTTCACACCCTTAGAAAAGCCTCATTACAAGCTTTCATTTGATGCTTTGTTCTAACTAATTGGTCAATAATTGGCGAAGATATGTTTGTTTCAATTTTACAATCATAGGTCTTTTACACACATTGTGTGAACTTAAAATGCCCATTTCTTCAAAACATGAATTACCGACAAGTGCCGGGTGTTGCTATAGCCGGTCACATATGGAATTGCTGATCTATCTTCTGCTGCATAATTTACATTCTTCTATTTATTTGAATTTTGTATATCTGTGAATGTTATCCCAAACCCGATCATAAGTCACAAACCCGATCATGTTTTCAATTGTTTATGGAGGGAGTATTTCCCTGTATATTCTTCCTCTGTCACAAGTTACTATTAAATTGATTTCTTTGACCTCATTATAGTGAATTATCTCATCAGACAGAATATAATTCTCTTTTCCAGAGTATATATTACGTCACAACTCTTACTATTTTGTTATGTTTACGATGAGAGAGTTTTCGCTATATTAATGAATTAATATCGTCTTCACGCCTTCACACATTACTGTCATTAACTTAGCCTCGTAAACCTCATTAATTGCTGATCTATCCCTAAATGCATTTTTGCATTTTCCTTTTTAAACTATGTGAGTGCTATCCCAAATATAAGTCGAGCGAGTTGTTAATTGTTCACGTTGGGAGAGTATAGCATCTTCTCTCTTTAAAAGTTACTCTTATTGCTTTCTTTGACCTCATTACAGTGAATTATCTCATCAGACAGAATATAATCCTCTAGTCTAGGGGGTGTTTCACAAAGATCCTAAGTTGAACTTAACTCTACGTTGGACTTAACAATTATGGAAAGCCGTTGGTTTCTTTGATTTTTTTGGTATAAGTTATTGATTCAAACCATTAATATTTTCTATTAGCAAGGATATTTCATGTTTTTAATGTAAAATTTATGAAAAGTCAACAAATTCTTGCAATTTTGCTTTTGAATTTATTTTATTCCAAGGCTACAATTGGCTTACCATAATTGTTAAGTCCAACTTAGAGATTTGTTCAACTTAGGATCTTTGTGAAGCATCCCCCAGATTGTATCCATTCTTCATACCCATGACCAATATAGGTCACAACTGCCCTATTATTCATATATTTGTGTATAGTATACGAGAGTATCAATAAAATATTCAATATCTTCTTTACCACTTCATAAGTTATTGTTATTTACTTATTACATTCTTACAGTTATTTGACCCTGTAACACTTGTTATTGTGAGTATAACCCATCTATAGATCTTGTGTACAGGATCACTAACCTGCCGAGGATGATGCAAGAGGTATATCCCTTGGCTGGTAATAACTACCAAAAGCAGAGCATATAATAAATGGGTTAATCTCAAGATAGTCTCTCCCTTAAAGTTATAGCATTTGTTTTAAAACAAGTGTTATCCGATATGAGGTCACAACAGAGATTTAAAATCAACAATGATACACATGTACTCTCTCCCTTTCCCGAGATTTACACAACTACATACAGTAGTTATAGTGACAGTTTGGCCTCGCCTTTAGAGAACAAACCTCAAAACATATTTTTCTTTTATATAACTTTTGGAGGAGTGGCGCCTTTGAGTGTTTGAAACCAGCAAATGGTGCCATTAAAGCAATGTGAATCATCATCATTTAAGGTTACATAATAGATACTGTGTTCTAGTACTGACAGAGTTAACCTGATCTCTATTAGATTTTGCAATCCTCATTGAGTTAACGCAGGGCCTACCATGCAGGTTCTCATAGTCTTTTGGTTGACCTCCTGTGGAATTAATATGGTACACCAGGTTCCAATGAGCAATGGCTTAACTTCTTAAGAATGTGAAAAATGTGAAAATGAAAATGTTAACGAGGACAATTTTGAGGCTCACAGGGGCTATCTTTGTCTTGTATTTGTTTTGTTAATCTGTTTAATATGTATTGTTCTTTGACTCGGACATTGTAATAAATCCTATACTGAAAATAACAAGCTTTCCTGGTCAAGAGAATATTGTTAAACACGGGACAAACCAAGATACGCAGTGAGACAATTCATTTTTTGTTTGCGCCCCTGTACTTCGGCTCACGGGGGCGATTTCAAAGGTTCAAGGGGAAAATCGCCCTTTGCCCCTGTGTATTTTAGTTTTGCTGCTAGCTATGTTAGCCTTACAAGAAGAGACAAGGTCAGGAATGAGGACTTATGCCCCTAGATAATAGGGGTTACCAACAATTCAAAGAACTAATGCCTTCAATGAAAAAAGGAACATTGATTCTATGAATTAATTATGGATTGGGGGAAAACTCCTTTAGTGCTTCTGTCCATAACCCAAAGTTCAGCTCCTCCATATTATGGAAGGACTTTGTAGTATGATGAATTCACCCACACAATAATGGCTTAAAGGAAAAATCTCTACCCGTCCATCATTTTAACCGTTGTTGCTTATGGGAACCGGGTGGGCCAAAGTCTATGGGGATTTCAGAATCTCAAAGTGAAAGGGTTAAATTTAAAAAAATTTGAGTCAAGATTTAATTTATTCTAAGAATTAATTATGGGTTGGGGAAAACTCTTTTTAGTGCTCCTAACCATCTGTCCTTACCCAAAAGTTCACCTCTTCCATATTATTGAAGGACTTTGTAGTATAATGGATTCACCCATGAAATAATGGATTAGAGGGGGAAAAAAACTCCACCTGTCCATAATGTAATAATAAATAGAAAAGGATTCTGAGTAGGATCAATTCCGCAAAAATTGATAACATGAAAGAAAACTCCTCATGTACAAGATCTGTCCATAGCATGACATTCACTATAGTGCCTGTATTATTAACCCGCTCAGGACCGATTGATTTTGCTATAACATGTATTCTCCTTATACCCAAGCCCAAGTCTTTTCAGGATCAGTCCTGAACAGGCTAAAGGATAATGGGGAATGAGAATTTACAAGAAAAATAATCAATCAAAGCAAAGAATGCCTCACAAGTATGAGTTACCTGTCCATACCGTGACATGTCATTAGACATAAATACTACATAGTCGATTCCACGGAAACTAAATATTTTCAAGAAAATTCCAAGTTTGGATAATAATCGTGTCCATAGTTGTGGATTTCATCTCACATCAATGCTGGCCAGAGCCTGCCTTACAAGATGTAATCATTCTAATGCAGGCAGAGAATTTGTTATAAAGTCCCCCACAATAAAGATCTCCCCCCCCCCCCCCCAAAAAAAAAAATAAAATAAAATAAAATAAATAAAAATTAAAAAAAATAATAACAAATTAAATAAAGTAAATAAAAAATTTAAAAATAATTACCGTAATAATATAAATTAATTAATTTATTAATTTAATTAAAACATCATTGTTTGTATCAAATGACCCATCCTTGCTGTCTGCATTAATGGATATTACCACTGGGATCCTGATGAATTCCATTAACAAAACATAATTTAACTTTAGGTACATTTTATATTATACTATGATGACCAGCAGGGAAAATTATTTGTTTGATTTCTCTTGATTGAAATTGCAATTCAATTAAAATGATTCAAAAGGAGATATAAATTACACCCACCCTAAAATGATAACTGCTAAAGTAAAGTTTTATCATTTGCCAAGATTTAAAAACCAGTTGGATTTAGGGCAAGATAACTCCATCAATACTATCCTTTGCCCAGATTAAAAGGACTTGAATAAGGATGACACTGATAAATTCAACAAAACAATTTTGATTTAGGCTAGAAAACGCTATCAATACTTTTCATTGCCCAGATGAAAATGACTTGAATAAGGATGAAATGATGAAAATCTAGGTAACCATATGGATCTAATAAATAAAGGCCAATCTAAGAAAACTCCATCAATACTAACTTTTGCCCATATTAAAAGGACTCTATTAAATAAGTTATTAAATTCAACAACCAAAACATAATGCAGGAAAGCACCCAGGGTAAATTTACCTGTCCTACAGCGTGTTCACACACACAAAATGTTCATCCCGAAATCATGACTAAAGAATCATGACTAACGAAACGTTTTCAGCTGCACGAAACATTGTATAAGTGCGCAGTTTGCTACTGCGCAGTGTTTTCTGTCTTTTTTTTTTCTGTCTGCTGTCACGTTAAGCCACGCCCCGTTTATATACGAGTGTCGTATAGCGAATCATGATTAGCGAATCGACCGGGCGTTCACACACAAAACGAGCGTGATTAACTTTAGTCAGCTCTCGTACGAAACGATGCTCAAACCCCCGTTTCGTTAATCATGATTCTTTATACGACGTTTCGTTAGTGAGCGTTCAGACACACAATTTCCGACAATTTACGTCGCATAGCTAGTCAGGAGCTGACTAAAGAATCAGCTCCTGATTAGCTATACGATGAAATTTTTGTGTGTGAACACGGGGTTAATCGTGAGATTTAAAACATCTGGTCTTCTGTTTCTTCCTAAATCCACTCCATTTTGTAAACAGATCAAAAAACTGAATGTGCCTGGAGTAGAAATCATCTTTGGGGATTAAGGTTACCCAATTGTTTTTTAATCAATTTCCCCCGGGATACCTATTCCGAGCATGTGGTGAATCTAACATGTGCGTGCACGCTTCCAATAATCATTCCACCTTTGAGCACCAGTTGATTAACCTGTTTCCCATAGAGTGGTGTACGAGGTGGGGAGGCTAAAGGGGCTGCAGCCCCCCCCCCCTCCCCCTCTCTTCCCCCTTGGAGTTTTGAAAACAGTGATATTTGGGAAAAAAAGCCTCCCTAAATTCGAGCCAAGGCATGTCATATTTGGGCAAACTCATAATTGATTCAGGCATAAGCATCATATTTGGGCAAACCTATTTTATATTGGGGCAAAAGCATGTTATATTCGGGCAAACTCATAATTGATTCAGGCATAAGCATCATATTTGGGCAAACTTATTTTATATTCGGGCAAACGCATGTCATATTCTGCCAAAATAATACAAGATTCTGGAAAATGCACATAAAGTATTTTATTATGGGCAGATATTATTATTTTTTTTGGGGGGGGGGCTTGTCAGGTGGTGGAAATGGAAAATATATTACTCAGGAAACAGACCTCAGCCCCCCTGGCAAAAATGTGCCAGTATATAGGACCATGTTATTCCCAACTAGATATTGCTATTCTGATTGTATACAGTGCCTACCAGGTCAATGTTGGCGCATCGCCAGTTATAAATCACAAGCATTATTAGGTAAAAAACACTTTTTCAAACACTTAAAGGACGGTAAATTTAGCATTATTCCAAAGCTAGAACTGAACTACTTTCCTCGTAGCCTAGTCGGACAAGTATAATAAGGATTTCTTACACATTCTAATGGCCCAAAGCTTGAGGGCCTCAAAGCAAACAATAACATTATTAATTTGTTTTTATAAGGGTTGCTTATACGGGCAAGTACAAATTGGATTTATGACATTTTGGTTACGAATAATAGCACTGTATCATGTATGAATGATTAAATGCATCAAAACAATTGACAATGTAGTTAAAAGCCAGTTAGCAGCATCATATAATAAAGCTGCGTTTCCATTAGAGCGAAATTCCGCGACGAATTTTTTTTTTTCGCAGCGAATTATTGAAAAAATCGGTCTGAGCGATTTAAAAAATTCGCTTGCAAATATTCACTATGTAATAAGAATAATATATATGAATAATATATGAATAACACTGATTTGGTCCGTGCGAATGTTCGCGGCGAAAATTCGCAGCGGAAATTCGCTGTAATGGGAACGCAGCTTAATGAGATGTAACTATACCAAATAATTTATCTTTTCCACATTTCTTTCTTAGGAAACCTTCAGGCATCAAATCCATTTAGATCAAAGTCTGTGAATCGTCATACACTAAATCACATTATATAATGTGATAAAACTGTACCAAATGATTTTCCTGCCAAAAAATAACAGTCAATCGAAGTTCTTCCTCCATCAAACCGTATCTAGGCTTAATACCTGCTGAGGCTGCGTGAAGGTATCTCAAGTTGAAATAAAATATATACATTTTTCAGAAATAGGCATATCAAATTATCTTGAATGTATTTATAACACCTGCCAGACTGGTAGCTAATATGAGCAGGCAAGACACTATGGATAATCTATGTTAAAGGGTACCACCACCCAAAAATAATATTAATTCTTATAACTAAAAGATGGCATTTTTAGTATTCCATTCCACCAAAAAATACAGAAAAATATGTTTCCAGAAAAATTATATAATTGGAAAAAAGCATCACAATACTACAACATGTGATCATGGGTCTGCATACCAAGACTAACTTTTGTCTAGGACGAACGCATCGTCCGTGATTCTATTGTCTCCAAACGTACGCGTGAATAGAATTGGCGCACTCGCAAACGTTTGGCGCATACGGAACCATGAATGGTTCCGTAAGTAGTGGAAACTAATTGTAATTGTTTATGAATTACACAACCCTTTGCAAAATGTTGGACATCTATTTGATATCACACAAGGGTACCAAAACATATAATTACGTGTTGTTCTTTGCCTGGTGGTCCCCTTAATATCAAAATCAAATTGTCTCTGATGTGCCATAATAAATCCTATTCTTCACCATCAATCATTAAATGTAACCCAACATATATTAAACCATCAAAGACAATTTTAATTTGTTAAAACAAAAATTAGACTGATAAAATCTTTCACTAGGTCCTCAATTTAAGATAACCTATTTCGTGACTGGTCCTGAAATTACTCTGGCAGCATGGTCATGGAGTAATTTGGAGCGCTCATGTACATTATAATACGCCAAACTCATGTATCGTCGTCAAAGGGTTAAAGACCTGTATTATTTACATCATTGGAGAACGTGACCCGAGACGTGACGTAAGTCGTTCCACCTTAATTGTCAAAGCAACGGCAGACGGCACGTTGATTTTTTTAAATTTTTTTTTTTAATAATAATAATAAAATACAAATCCTTCTTCTCATCCCCTAAAGTAGGCCATATATCTCATTCTTCGCAATTACTCCCCTTTGCCAGTTGTTCTACTCTGGTTCATCCTCTATATCCATTTCTTATCTTTTCTCTTCCCAGCACCCTACTCCCAATCCCCCCCAAAAAAATTAAAATAATAATAATAATACAAAGAAAATACAAATCCTTCTTCTCATCCCCCAAAGTAGGCCATATATCTTATTCTTCGCAATTACTCCCCTTTGCCAGCTGTTCTACTCTGGTTCATCTTATTCAAGGCTCGACACTCACACTGGCCCGCTGGCCCGGGGCCAGTGAAATTACACTTTGGGGCCAGCAAAATGTATGAAAGTCATATTTTGGTGGCCCGATCGGGGCAAGAAGATTTTCAACCCAACATTGACAAAATGAAAAAAATCTTGTGTTCCTTTATGTCATGCTTCATCTGTAATCACATGTTTGATTAGGTAATATTTTGAAAAGTTAAAAGCTCTTACTCATGAAATACAATTTTGGGGCCAGTAAATTTTTGTTCTGGCCACCAGAATAGGGGAATAAACTATTTCACTGGCCCGACCGGGCCACTGACTAAAAAGGTGAGTGTGGAGCCCTGTCTTATTTATCAATTTCTTATATTTTCTCCTCCCAGCACCTCACTCCCCCACCCCTCCCCCCCCCCCCCCCTCCAAAAAAAATGTAATAATAATACAACAAAAATATAAATCCTCCTCATCCCCAAAAGTAGACGATACCTCATTCTCCCCAATTACTCTTCTTCGCCAGATTCTGTTCAGCTGTTCATCCTCTTCATCTCGTTCATATCCCATCAAGGGATTCAGCGGGAGGAATCAAAGTCGTTGGTTTACATCTTCCCCGCCCCCCACCTCGCCCTCGGCCATTTGCACAAATTAATATCTATCACGCATCCATGCAGCTTTACTACATGTAAACAGTATTTGAGCCATATGTTCAAAGAACAGAAATAATAAAGGGTAAATTTTGTCTATTTTGTAGTACTCTCATCAGTGTATTCGTAAATCAGATGTGAACTGCCATCTTACGCACCCCTTGCGCATTGTGCTCACTTCTGTGCACTTGCCCTGTTGCCCGGGGCAAGTAAAAGTTGATGTAGGGCAAGTAAAATTTCATTAATGGTCTAGTTTGGTTGCCCGAATGGGAAACTACATTTTTGCTCAACTAGGATAGAATAATGTAATTCTTTGTACATGTATGTGTTAATCTTATCTAGAAGTAAGCGGGCAAGTAAGTTTTCTGTTCGGGCAAGTAAAAGTTGAAAAGTTATGATTCTGCTTGTCCAAATGGGCAAGTAGAAAAATATAAGTGTGGAGGCTTGCTGTACCCTAGGTCATATCGGGGATCCACAGTGCGGCATCCCCATGTCAAATCTAACAGGTTATAAGTGCAATTAAGTTGGGATTTGCCACCCCATAATGAGATTGATAAAAACGCTAGTAATTAATTTCCCATAAATCGCAATGTAATATGGCGTCATTATCTCATGAGCACTTGACAGTGTTCAGTGACTTTCTATTCCTACAGTATTTCACGGTTTGATGGGTAACATACTGTAGTACTGTTGTTTTGCACACTCAATTGGTGTGCAACAGAATTGTTTCTAAATAACTTTTAAAATGCAGATTTTTTTTTTTTTAAGGAACAAGATTATGAAGATCAGACATGGGTGGACTCATACACACATTGAAATGAAATCAAATCAAATCAAATCAAATAGATTTTATTGTCAATAATAATCAGTTTAGTATTTGCAATTAAGAAAATATAAATTCACAGTTCAGATTAATAATAAATACATGACATCATTTTTGGGGGAAATAACATATTTGATTGATCGCCAAATTCTCTGTTCGTAAAGTGTACATAGGCAATGCATGGAGCTAACAAATAGCAAAATGCTAATCGAGGTTAGCCCTGATAACAATAAATTACACACAATAAAGACAAAAACATTTACGCTGAATTAATACGATTATATCAACTTATTTAATACACTATTTACACAAATTGAAATTGTATCAATCACAACTTAAAATAAATTCTTTGTAATTATTTGTTTTGTTTTTGTAATCATTGTATTCGCTGATGTGTGTCATAGGCAATGCATAGACAATGCATGCGTGGCTAGCGGGCACTTTTGACACGCTAGCACATACATTGCCTATTTACGGCGAGGAAATTGTGCATACCGTAAAACTCCGTGTATAAGACGCACTTTTTTTCCGTCGGAAAAATTTCAAAGTGGGGGGTGCGTCTTATACACAGGTATAGCAAAAAAAACAAAAAAAAAAACAATTTTTTTTTTTTTTTTTTTTTTTTTTTTTTTTTGGGGGGGGGGGGGGGACACCCTGTAGTCATGTTGAATGTGTAGGACAAGAGCTTGCTGTCAGTTGTAGCATTCAGCAAGATATACCTTTTTCTCACACAAAAAATATTGGTTACAGATGTCAAAATTACAAGTTTATTGAGCAGTAATACTGCTGCTAATGAATATTCATACATTCGTGAGCAGCAGTACTAATTAAATATGCAATTTTCTAACCAGTGGTTATACATTTTGTTCATAATTAAAAATAGTTATTAGTAAATTTTGAAAATTGCATTATATTTAGTGAGTATTGGTGCTCATGAATATTCATTAATATGAATATGAATATTTAAGAGCACCAGTGTTACTGCTCAATAAATGTGCAATTTGTGTACTAACCACTATTTTTATGTGAGAAAATGATGTTGATGAATGCTACCATTCAACATTAAGCTATTGTCATGCCCTAGACCAGTGGTAAAAGCATTCCAACAGCACTTCAGGGTCTTTTAAAAAAAATACAGGGTGTTTTTTTTTTGCTGTGAAAGTTGGGGGTGCGTTTTATACATGGGTGCGTCTTATACACGGAGTTTTACGGTATTACTATTATTATGTATAGTTAGTATGACTAAATATATCCCCCTTCATATACATCTTTTTTTACACCCTTTCTGGGTATATATAATGTTCTTACCACTGTCCCCAAGATTAGTTACTGAAGAGCCTCAAACGGCAAAACGGCCTGTATAACTAAGAAAGTTCTGATACTTATTATAGTTAGTATGTTAGTATGTTAGTATGTGGGTTTAATTGTACACGTACATGTACAGTATATGGTTTTATGAATTATATCAAATCCATACAAAATATTATTATTTTGTTTGAATAATAATCTAACTCATGTTTACAGTCTAAAGGTTGTCAGTCAGAGCAATTTACTGTAGGTGGCACAGACAAATTAGCTTGATTACTTACCGGATCAGTTCACTTTATTTCCTTGAGAGCCATATTTTCCGTAGGAAACTAGTGGATATAACCTGTCCCCCCAGGCTATCCCCATTCACATAGAGCTACATGTGATACGACGTACCCTAGTTTAACGTAAAGCTCCGGGTAATAGGGACTTCTCGAAATGAGAACAGGAGGTGGGAACATCGTGTCTACGTGCATACCTTCACTCTTACACCAACTTAAAGGGATCTTGTAAACATTGTCCAAATCCACAAATCTTAACTTAGAACTCTAGTAGTGTTTGTTCATACCTTTGTTGCATTCGAATTACCAATATAAGCCCGGAACAGGTTTTGAATTTTCAAATTTCCCTTTCGTTAAAAAGATATTTACGATTGAAGTGTTCAGATTTTTAACTATCCACTGGAAAATCATTTAACCGTGTACAAATTCAGTGCACTGAGTTTGCATTTTCGCTGATTACTTGGCCATATGATATCCATTTTACACATTCCTCAGTGGACATACCAGATCACATCGATACACATTTTTATCAACCATTCATCACTTTTTGCACATGTCAACAAAGTTACTAGATCAAAAAACAAAATGCTGGAATTTTTCGCTTGCTGGTACTGATAATTGTGCAGAATAAGTTGTTGAATCTGCTGCTATGTCAGTGGTTACATAACCCACTTTGGTCAGTGCAAGGTCAGATGACCAGAGCTGCCAACCTAGATTTAAAAAAAAACCTTGATTTTTGTTTAGAAAAACGTAATTTGACTAATTACTGCCATAATTGCATTTTCAAATCGTAACAATTACGGCAAAAATGGAATAGTTGGCAGCTCTGGATGACGTTTCATATAGTACAGGAAGAAAAAATGGCAGCCTCCAGTGTTCCGTCACAAAAGATAATAGTGGTTTCAAAATCATTGATTATTTCCATTAACAATAGGCAAAAATGCTAAGTTTGGCTATTGATACTTTGTGAAATTGTTGTGCTGTTTGCCACATGATGGTTGTGTGTCTGGGTTTCATTTACTATTATTCACAGTATAAAATGCTATTAAAGGGATCAAGTAACATTGTCCAATTCTACAAAACTTACTTAGAACTCTAGTGGTTCTCTATTACCTTGTTATATTTGTATTATAACCAATAAAGCATGGAACTGGTTAGGGTTTTTAGAATTTCCCTTTTGTTAAAAAGATATTTATCATTGAAGTGTTCAGATTTTTATTATCCACTGGAAAGTGAAAATACACAAAGTCAGTGCAATGAGTTAGCGAATATCACTTTGCATTTTCGCTCATTACTCTGCCATAAACATCCATTTAACATGGAATTTTCACATATTACTTAAAGGGAGCGTTGAGTATTGGTATTTGCCCCCCCAAAATTAATTGTAACTGATTTGGGTGATTTCAATTCCATGTGAAAGATCATTAAAAAAAACATGGGAAATAATAATAATTCCCATTTAAATGCTCTCATTGCTGTGAAATTTGCTTTCAAAATATAATATAAAAGTGATTGACGTCCGGCCATCACTTTTAGAGAATGCTAGCGCGAAGCACTAGCGTTCTAGGTCCTCCTATGCTTTAATACCGCGCATGTACAATGTGTATCGCAAGCGCCGTTCGCATCGGCGGCCTGTTCGGAGTCGCGCTAACACACGGAGAGAAGTCGAGGAGGCACATAAATCACTGATTTTTAGCGGAATGGAGGGATAAACCATAATTTTAATCCAACCGATAGTTGGATCACATATTGGAGAATGTGTTCAGATTTTTATAACTGATTTGGGTGATTTCAATTCCATGTGAAAGATCATTAAAAAAAAACATGGGAAATAATAATAATTCCCATTCAAATGCTCTCATTGCTGTGAAATTTGCTTTCAAAATATAATATAAAAGTGATTGACGTCCGGCCATCACTTTTAGAGAATGCTAGCGCGAAGCGCTAGCGTTCTAGGTCCTCCTATGCTTTAATACCGCGCATGTACAATGTGTATCGCAAGCGCCGTTCGCATCGGTGGCCTGTTCGGAGTCGCGCTAACACACGGAGAGAAGTCGAGGAGGCACATAAATCACTGATTTTTAGCGGAATGGAGGGATAAACCATAATTTTAATCCAACCGATAGTTGGATCACATATTGGAGAATGAATCGGTGGTAAGTACTGTATCATATGTATAATTTTAAGCACAATTAGCGTGCAAAAACAATATCCAGTTTCAGTCCCGTATTAATAGGACCTAGAACGCTAGCGCAAGTTAATTTGACTCTTGAGTTGTAACGGCTCTTTTTGAATGATAACAGGAATTTTACTTTGTCGTTTGTAATTGTGTATACTTTTCAAGCATGGTGGAGTTATAACTATTAGTTTGTACCGTAATGGTGCAGGTTTTGGTTACTAAAGTTAAGTTTGACCAATACTCAACTAACCCTTTAAAGTGGACATATATTAGATCACATATCACAACAATACACATTTTATCAATCATTCAGGCCTTTTTGCACATGTTTATCAACAAAGTTACTAGATCCCTTCTTCTTCTTCTTCTTCTTCTTGGTACTGCAAACAAACTCCGCATGATGCGGATATACAGTTGCAGGCACTTGGTGGGTTTAGGTGTGCGCGCCTAATTGGGGAGCCTGTGGTGGGCCCTCCTAGTGAAATCTAGCATATTAATCTTACTCAAATGTCCTTGAAATGAATGCAACGATGTGGCTTGTCGTGCGTTATTTGGTAAGAGATTCCACTCCGCCAGAGTTCTTGGTATGAATGAATATTTATAGCAGTCCTTCTTGGTTGTGAGACGTTTGAATGAAAGAGCAGATGACTTTCTTGTTTGGATTCCCCCTGATGAGTATGTCCGGTATTTGTCTGAGTCAATTTCAGCAGTGTGCTGTATTGATTTGTATAATAGATTGAGTCTGGAGGTAGCCCGGCGATCTTCCAGGGGTTTCCATCCCAGTGTTGATAGCATATATGAGACGCTACTAGTTCTTCTCCAGTCCTTGTATACAAATCTGGCAGCTCTTCGTTGAACAGCTTCAAGTCTGCTTTTGTGTTCCTCTTTGTATGGGTCCCATACTGATGCAGCGTATTCTAGCTTTGGTCGGACCAACGTCTTGTAAGCTGTCTCTTTCACTTTGCGCGAGCAACTATAGAGGTTTCTCCGAAGCAGGCCCAGTACCTTATTTGCCTTGGATGCAGTTGTGTTTATATGGTCTGATAAAATGGTGTATAAATGTCCTTGAAATGAATGCAACGATGTGGCTTGTCGTGCGTTATTTGGTAAGAGATTCCACTCCGCCAGAGTTCTTGGTATGAATGAATATTTATAGCAGTCCTTCTTGGTTGTGAGACGTTTGAATGAAAGAGCAGATGACTTTCTTGTTTGGATTCCCCCTGATGAGTATGTCCGGTATTTGTCTGAGTCAATTTCAGCAGTGTGCTGTATTGATTTGTATAATAGATTGTCTGGAGGTAGCTCGGCGATCTTCCAGGGGTTTCCATCCCAGTGTTGATAGCATATATGAGACGCTACTAGTTCTTCTCCAGTCCTTGTATACAAATCTGGCAGCTCTTCGTTGAACAGCTTCAAGTCTGCTTTTGTGTTCCTCTTTGTATGGGTCCCATACTGATGCAGCGTATTCTAGCTTTGGTCGGACCAACGTCTTGTAAGCTGTCTCTTTCACTTTGCGCGAGCAACTATAGAGGTTTCTCCGAAGCAGGCCCAGTACCTTATTTGCCTTGGATGCAGTTGTGTTTATATGGTCTGCCCAGTTCAGTTTGGAGTTAAGCTCTACCCCAAGGTACGAGTGTTTCGCTATTGAGTGAAGGGGTGTTCCATTCATGGTGTATTGTGTTTCTTTAGCTCTCCGTTTGTGAGTAATGTGCATCACATGGCACTTGTCAATGTTGAATTTCATCTGCCATTTTGCCTCCCAGGCGCACAAACGGTTAATATCCTGCTGTAGACCACTTCTGCCAAGTAATTAAATTCTACTACAAAATGAATCTTTAACCTATTCAGGACTGGTCCTGAAACTTCTAGAGCTGAGGTTTATGGAAATAACATGTTAGACCAGAATCAAAATTGAGGTGGAAAAAAATTTACCAGAATCAAGTAGTCTTGAATGGGTTGAAGATAATCTTATGGAGTAGTCTAAGACCTAGTCTAAGACCTTCCCGTAGTCTAAGACCTTCCCGTATGTCCGATTGTGACTTTTGTTTTATCAATCATAAACATCATGAACAAACACAATGATAGCTGTTTGGCTAAATTATGTGGCATTCTGGAGACATTTGGTAATTCTAAAATTCAAAAAAATATCACAAACATCACGAACAGTGATATCCGTTTAGCTAAATTATGTGGCTTTCCGGAGACATTTGGTAATTTCTCAAATTCCCCATTTTCGCTTCAAATTTCTCCCCTGACCCCATCAAAATTCAATTGGCGGTCTAGTGGTCTACCACCATTAAATCTCCATTACAAACACTATCTAATTATGCATCTATCTGAGTGGGCATTAAATATATCACAATGCTGGTTTGGATACATTTGAATATATCATGAATGTGCTCTTGTTTCCAGCAAGATTGTGGCGCATCAGGATTTTAAATTCTTTAAAGTGATCCATAAACTTTATATTTTTCCCCAAAGTAACATTTGTGACTTCAAAAATAAACCAATTTCATTGTAAGAATCTTTATTAATGAGAATAATACTGAGATTTTCATAGAATAAGAATCATGTTTACCACAAAGTGAAAACAGAGAAAATCAATGTCTGATTTGATCCCAATTGTTCACGTGAAGTATCCGATTTTGAATACTAGTATGGAATTTGGATACTCTTGACCTTGATTTTTAATGAAATGTAACGTGACTGACGTGGAATAGTCCATTTGTTTTTATTCCGCCAAAGAATTGTATTTTCTTTGGTACAATAGTTTTAACCACTGAATTACATTCCTTATGGTGTTGTCACATATCACCGGAAAGCTCAATCAGATGCCCGAGAGATTAAAGGGATCTAGTAACTTTGTTGACATGTGCAAAAAGTGATGAGTGGTTGATACAATGTATATTGTTATTATCTGATATGTCCACTGGGTGTTGTGTGAAAATTTCAAGTTAAATGGACGTTATATGGCCGAGTAATGAGCAAAAAAGCAAAGTGATATTCACTAACTCATTGCACTCACTTTGTACACGGTTTTGACGATCCAGTGGACTATTCAACATCTGAACACTTCAATCGTACATATCTTTTTAACGAAAGGGAAATTTGAAAAACTGAAACCTGTCCCATGATTTTATTGTTAATACGAATTTGTATACAACAAGATATGAGGGAACCACTAGAATTCCAATTGGATTTTGAGGATTTGGACAATGTTACTATTAAAGTCCCTTTAATTAAAGACAAATCATCCAGTGGTGAAAGTTGTCTTGATTCCTGCATGCGCAAAACCTTCCTCTGGATATAACAACGCATATCGCCCGACAAGGAACGCATATGCCAAACAAGAAATGGACAAGAAACGCGAACTGAGACAAATGGAGTGAACATTTTGCTCTCTGTCGGGAGTCCATTAACGCTATCCAGTGATATGTGACGAGGGCTTTATAACTAACTTATCTATGGCCCGGTCAGATATCAATGGATATCGGAAACGTATGCCCAACGAATAGACAATTTGCGAAATTAAATTATCCGGTGATGAAAGTCGTCTCCATTGCTTCATGTACAAAACATAGAACAACGTACATCACCGGACAAGGAACAGACAAGTAACGTATAGAACGGATGGAAAATTTAGCTCTCCGTTTGACATCCGTTTGCGCAATCCATTGATATGTGACCGGGCTATTAGGAAATGACAGATGAACATGCGTCACACCATAAAACTTTGTCCGATTTGTTGCCATAGTTTCAATTGAAAACCTTTGTGAATTCCAGCCCTAATATCCATAAAACTATGTTGTATTTTGTACCTCTCGTAAGGAAAGCGTTAAATAATCTACCTACTAACGTCAGGTAGGCCTTTATCAAACAGGATATGTCGGCAGTTAGGCTTGAGGTAGTAAGGTGCTTTAATGTCTTGTAAAGCCTTGTTAACGACAAAATATCAGGAAAATATAATAACGTCTGTATCTTGCACGATGGTTCAACTTCAACAATTCTTTTTCAAAAGTCTTGCAACATTTTGCTTCATTGCAAAATTGTAGCAGTATGGCCTATTATAATAAATATATTTATTTCTATTTTGTTGGTAATAGTCCTGCAAGTAAATGTGTCCCACAGGGTGGCATTGTGGTATTTGACCACGGGATCCCGTTGGGCTCTGTACAAAGTCTATGGGGATTTCAAAATCTCAAAGGGAACAGATTAATTTTCAATAATGGTTGGTGTTGGTGTTGGTGTTGGTGTTGGTGTTGTTGTTGTTGTTGTTATTGTTGTTGTTTCTTACAGTACTTACTTGACAGCAGTGGGGCATATATTGATATATCTATGAATCAATAATTGGACAAAAACAATACAAAAAACATTTATAAGGGGGAAATCTGTGAAAAAACAAACAAATACATAAGATGTTGTCCCAATAGTTTGTGTGTACCTCCCCTCCCCCCCCCCACCCCCCAACAAATAAAATAAAATCAATGCGACCATACTACACCACTGCTTGTTACAATGTTTTGCTTTGTTTTTCAACTTTGCATTCTGCAATTTGTGGGAGAAACAACATTAAAAAATCACACCACTTTGTGTCATTGTGGTATATTTCAAATGTCTTTGAACCGTCTTTAACAGTGTTGTTTTGTTTTTTTTGTTTTTTACTGCACCCTCTAATTACCAGCTTCTCAGGTTTTCTTTTTCATGAGCTTGGCCGTACTTACTTTTATGGCAAAACAGAGTAATTCATCATTGTGGTAGTAAGAAGAAATCTAGGAAAATTCTTGTTAGTACAAATTAAAAATCACTCCACTGGGTAACATTGTGGTTTTCTAATAAATGTCATGAACATTTTAATGTTCTCTTTAACCGCTTTACTTTTATACAGTGCCCACTACATGCACTTCTGTTCCGTCAAAACTTGCAGGTTTTCAATTTGCGAGCTTGTATTGGGCGAACTAACTTTTATGGCAAAACAGAGTAGTTTATCATTGAGGTAGGCTGGATAAATGTAACATTCTTGTTGGTACAAATTTAAAATCATACCACTGGATAAAATTGTGGGATGTCAAATGGCCTGCTATAAACTGTTATAATCTTTAATTGCTTTAGTGCCCACAACATGAACTTCCATGCTTCTCAGCTCAACTCAACAGGTTTTTTATACTGCAAGCTTGGGCAAACTAATTTTTATGACAAAACAGGGTAATTTTAATATCATTGAGGTAGGCAAGAGAAATGAAACATCACTAGCATCATTCTTGATAGCACAAATCAAAAATCATACCACTGGCCCCTAGGTAACCTTGTGATATTCTGAATGTCTTGAAGAGTTTAAAACATTGTCTCTAATTAAGGTGTTTTTTTTTTAAAGTGTGCCCACTAGTTTCCAGTTCTCAGTTAAACTAATACAAGTTTTCATTTTATAAACTTCCTCAGCAAAATAGAGAAAGTCTTGAAGAGTTTAACGTTGTCTCTAATTAAGGTGTTTTTTTTTGTTTTAAGCGTGCCCACTAGTTTCCAGTTTTCAGCTTAACTAATGCAAGTTTTCATTTTACAAAATTCCTCGGCAAAATAGAGAAAGTTAGGAGGTAAGAGAGAGAAATAAAGCTAACTTTGGATTTAAGTCTTATTAGTGCAAATTAAAAATCACACCACTTGGTAACATTGTGGTATTCTACCTAAATGTCTTGAACGGTTTAATGTTACATACAGTACATGTTTCTTTAAATGCGCTATTTCTTTACGGTACTTGCCGCCCTCTAGTTTGCGAGATCGAGCGTCTTGACTTTCACCAAAAAAAAACAGAGACCGACTTATCATAGAGGTAGGAGGGAGAAATAAAGCCTTACTTGGAAAATTTCTGATTAATTTTGTTTTCTGCCCACTTGAGTCCTACCATTTGAGACCCACGCACTCCAACATCAAGAGTAGTGGCTACAACTGCCGAAATACGATCTCCCTTGAGGTCGATATTAAAGCTTAAATGTATCAGGACTTTGCAGATTAATTCCATTCAGAGGGCAATGTCCGCAAAGCCACTATCATTGCATAGTTATATAGTGTTGTATCAACTTTGGCATACAAGTGTTTAAATGATCATACAAACTTTGTACTTTAAACATTTGAAGTTCACTTACTAATTTTAAAAAAAGTTGCACAATTACCAGCTAACAAATTTGAGAATAAGCAGTCCTCAAGATTGCACCTTTAAAACAATGTCATCTAATTCTGCCCCCTTTCGTCTTGTATTGAGGTAGTAAAACATCAATGCGATGCAGAAAGAAATTTCTTTTTAAAATTATAAGTCTAAACTTTCCCAAACAACAAAATATTCCACAAATCAACCTTAGCAATTGGCATGTGTTACAATCTTGTTTTTTACACAAAGTTCACAAAATTGTCAGTCAGGGAATTGAAGAATTAAGCAGTCCTTAATATGTCACCTTTATTAAGACCATGTTGTGTTCAGCCCCCTCACCATTGAGAGAGTTTTTTTTTCTTTTTTCGAAGAATTGTTTACACACACCTCCCTCGGATTGAATTTGTTTTTATTTCTTACCGATCAGGGCATTTTGCACTCGGAATTGTTTTTAAAACTCTTACCTACGACAGATTAACTTTGTTTTTTCAAAGTCCTCTAGGTTGGGTTTTTTTCCAAGTATAATATTTAAAAACACGCTTGACAGATAATGTCCTTCTTTCGCGTGCATCTTTAAGTTCAGTAAAACATTGACATTTTAAAGTTCACAGTGATACAGAATTAAATAATGCAAAAAAAAACATGCAATCGCTTTTAACATTTTACCAAGTTAATCTGTTTACAGATTAATTTTGGGTTTTTAAAAGTACTAAGTGGGAAATTTAGTTTTGAATAACACTCATAAACAAACAATGTTCTTGTAGCCAGTTCCCTACTAGATTTTGCAATTCCTATACTAGAGTTGATACAGGACCCATCATGTTCCCATATATAGAGAAAGTTCTCTGTGATTTTTAATTTGCTCTAATAAGACTTTTCAAAGTTAACTTTATTTTCCCCTCTGTACCTCGTAACTTTCCCAATGCCCATGAGCCACTTGAAAGGAATGCTCCCAAGTACATGGTATTGTACCCTATGACCAGGTAAGTGTAAAGCACTAAAAAAAGTAATAAAGTCGATCATATTAGGCGCTATATAAATCTTACCTATTTTTATTATTATTATAATTATTTTGCACAGACGAATCAGCATACATAATACAGTACATATCACGGAACAGGGAGTTTAAATACTAGCAATGAACAAGTGAAAACATGCTCTATAACATTTGGCATAAAATATAATCATTTTGCACAGATGAATCAGCATACATAATACAGTACATATCACGGCACAGGGAGTTTAAATAAGTATAGCAATTAAAAAGTGAAAACATGCTCTATATATAGATGGGAAACAACATTTGGCAAAACTGTTCTCACTTAATTTCGCGCACTATTGTATAACTTATTCACAATAAGTGCAGAGCATAAATAGCCGATCAGATATATGTTGGTTATATGTGACCGGCTATAGCAAAACCCGGCACTTGTCGGTAATTCATGTTTTGAAGAAATGGGCATTTTAAGTTCACACAATGTGTGTAAAAGACCTATGATTGTAAAATCTAAACAATCATATCTTCGCCGATTATTGACCAATTAGTTAGAACAAAGCATCAAATGAAAGCTTGTGATGGGGCCTTTGTAATGGTATGAAAATCTACATTTGGATTTTTACCGACAAGTGCCAGGTTTTGCTATAGCCGGTCACATATATCAAGCTTGTTTTTCCTAAATTCAATGTCCAGATTTTCCGTTGAAATTATGCTTAAAATGGTCACGCGTGAAAAATCAATATAGCGATGGACGCCATACTGCAGAGTGGAGAAACATGTTTTACATCTTACCCTCTTCTCCTGTCAATACTACACATGTACATTTGAACCCATTTACTACTGGAATCTGATAGTACATAGTTCCCTTCAAGATTCTGAAATCTCCATAGACTTTGTACACAACCCACCCGGTTCCGGTAGGCAAGGGGTTAAAGGGGTAGTTTAGTTTTGGTAGAGAGGGCGCTGCACATCACAATTTTTTTGTGAGGTAATGAAAAACTGAGTGTCGAAATTGAGAGAACATGCAATTTTAATGGCAAAATAAACTTTATTTGGTCAAAATCGACCAAGAAACGGCTGAAATATCAATAAATATATCTGATCTCATAATTATTTGGGGCCCAAATAATTAGTTGATTTTTAGAAAAAAAATTTAAAACCCTTGCACTTTTTCAAACATTTTCAAAAGCGGTTTTTAAATAGCTGTTGATGACCTCGCTATTTAATCATTATATCAATAAAACATCACATGCATAATTTTGTATGAAAAATAGTTAAAAACCAATGCCTTTTTAAAAAGCGCCCTCTTGTGTTATAATGGCTCCTTTTGAATGATAACAGGCTTTTTACTTAGTCGTTTGTAATTTTGTATACCTTTCGAGCATGGTGGAGTTATAACTATTAGTTTATAATGTTACTAGTGTGCAGGTTTTGGCTACTAAAGTTCAGCCTAAACTACCCCTTTAACCCGTTCCCTTCGAGATTCTGAAATCTCCATCTTGTACACAACCCACCCGGTTCCCGTAGTCAAGGGGTGAAGTCTAAGGGGATGGTGTGGCACGATCGGATGGACGCTTGACTTCAAATCTAGAGGTCGTGGGTTCAAACCCGGTTGATGTCTCATCATTTATGTCCTTCAGCAAGACATTTAATCCATATTGCTGATCTCTCTACCCAGGAGTATAAATGGGTACCTGGTTGGGTGTTAATTAGCCTGGGCACTATCATATGGCTGCCATTGGCTAGTATGCCCCCCGGGGAGTTGAGATGGTGCGCAAGATAATTGTGCGGGTTTGAACCTTACCAGTAACGTCCAGGGTAATAATACAAGTGCATAGAGACGTGCATCTGCAATGTGATATGAGCTATATAAAAACTGTGTATTATTATTATTATTATTTTTACAAAATCTCATAGTCAATGGGTTGGACCACACTGTATGCTATCATATATCTGGTGTACATAATTCGGCAATTCGTTTTGGGGTTATAACAAAATTCCTCTTTGTATAAATAATGCAAACTCATTGATTATCCGATCTCCCCATTGCCTATATCCCTCATTGCTAAGGGATTAGTAGTGTAGCGTGGTCGGACTGATTAGTGGGTAGTGGGTACGCAAATTAATTTAGGGTATAATCTATGTAAAATGTATTTTTTGATTTTGAAAAGGATTTTCACCTTATCATATGCTTTGGATTGCTTTTAATAAATTATGGAGGGCTTGTGTCCCCCCCCCCCCCCCCCCCCCCTCCCCCAACCAGGCTGTATACCACTGGAAGAGAAACATGTATGAGCCTGACTATGCACACAATGGGGTGTTGAGGACAAAGCTGTTTCCCATGCAGTATATAAAAGCAATGCACACCGCACTATTTTGATGGCTAATTAACAGCCTAAATGAAGACTTAATTACCATTTTTTATGACATCACCGGCAAAAACAATATTCATTTTAGAATTCTGCAGTTTTCACATATATAGGCAATGGTGACAGTACCTGTTCATTTGTGTATGATTATGATATTTTATTTATTTATTCATGGTTTTTATTGTGAACATGTATGGCTCAATAAAAGCTGAATTGTAGGTGTTTTGATAATGATATAAATTTGAAATATATAAATATTTGAACTTATTTTCAATGGTCCTGGGCCAGTGGGCCTGTGCTAATTTTGAGCAAGGTGTTTACAAGCACAATATCTCATTTACCGGCTGTACTATGATTGTATTATACATTACTTATGTTATTTTATACATATTTTTATGGTTTGTTGTTTTGGAAGTAAGATTTTGTTCAATCAATCAATATTGTTTTTTTCTTTCTTGGTAACAAAATCTGGAAAAGTGAAACCGAAAATCTGGATTTTCCAGATTAATCTCGAAAATTTGCCACATCCATGCAGAGTGTTTGTGTCAAGCCATGCGGCATATGGTGAACATATCATGGTTACAAGCTCGCCACTTATAGTATCCCATTCATAACTGATCGCTAGGTTACACTTACTCACATAATCTCCATCCAGGCAATGAGAGCACCAGGATTTGCTGCTTGCTTAAAGGGATCTAGTAACTTTGTTGACATGTGCAAAAAGTGATGAATGGTTGATACAATGTATTTTGTTGTTATCTGATATGTCCACTGGGTATTGTGTTAACATTTCGAGTTAAATGGACGTTATATGGCCGAGTGATGGGCAAAGATGCAGAGTGATATTCACTAACTCAAATGCACTCACTTTGTACACGGTTTTCGCGGTCCAGTGGATAATTTAACATCTGAACACTTCAATCGTAAATATCTTTTTAACGTAAGGGAAATTTGAAAAACCGAAACCTGTCCCATGCTTTTATTGTTAATAAATATGAGGGAACCGCTAGAATTCCAGTTGGATTTTCAGGATTTGGACAATGTTACAAAGTCGCTTTAATATTTTGTTGTTTGCACCAAAGCTACCATGCACCAGGAGATCATTTACTCTCAGTATGACTCACAGACTTAATTAATGCGTTTGAAGCCATTTCTTGGTAAAAAAGTAGCGCAAGTACCCCATGTGCGTGGCACATAATCACAGCCCATAATCTGTTTTTCGTTACCATGGTAACTGAATAAATGAATAAACACATACAAGTTCTAACAATTATAGACAAGTTGAATTTCTTACCCTACATTTCACACAGCAGTCTGACACCTGCAGTCTCATCAGTGGTTGTATTACAAACAAACATGTAATAGAGAAGTGCATTTAAAATACACTTAGTTTTTCATTACCTCACAAGAAAATATTGATTTAAGCACCCTCTAAACCAAAACTGAACTACCCCTCTAAGGTAATTTAATACATGTTGCCTCCTGTATGATCTCTATATTTTGCCCATATTGCATCTAGCTATCTAACTAAGATATTAACGTTTCATGATGAACATAATGTACATGTAGGAGTCAGCATGGAAGGGGGACAAACTACACCCACCCCCCCTCCCCACCCCACACATACACACACACACACACACACACACACACACTCGCAGCTATCTAATTAAGATATGAACGTATCATGATGAGCATGCATGTATCATGTAGGAGTCAGAACGGAAGGGGGACAAACTACACCCCCCCCCCCCACCCCCCCCCCTCGAACGTATCATGATGAACATACATGTACATGTAGGAGTCAGATTGGAAGGGGGACAAACTACACCACCCCCCCCCCCTCCCTCCCCACACACACACACTCGCATATATATAAGCACCCAATTGCTCTTTAATTTATGGTATATAATTATATCATAGCTTTTTTAAACATATCCATAGGTCTAAACAAATTAATATAACAAATAATTGTCCCCTTTCGTAGTTGTCAACATTAAAAAGGTGATTAGTTTTTAATACCTTTTACATATATATAATTAAATGTAGGTCTACACGCTCTTTTTGAGCGGTTAACAATACAAAAGTGATGATTTTGTTAAATACCTAAAACAATGTATATCTTAATACATACATAAATACGTCTTCACACATTAAGATAAAAATACATACTAAATGTTTCGAGTTGAAATATATCCCATAGATAGAAACAGAGTTTGTAAATACTGTCTCTCTTCCATGTATAAATAGAAGCATGACATAATATGTGACCTTACACCACAAAACGATCAATAAGTCTGGGAAAATGATTATGCTGATTTTCACATTACGTAACAGTAGAAGTCATTACCTTTAAAATGGTATATAAATTGTCATATTCAGACAAGCCAAACCCTCTGAAAATGAGCGCCAAAGATTTGGAAATTGGCTGAAGCAGATTTAAAACAAGGGAGAAACTGGCCACTTCAAAGATTGGCATCCATTCAAGCGCTTTAATCTGATAAATTGTTATTCGATGACATAACATATTATATCTAAAAATGATTTCTGACGATCAAAATTCCACAGAAGGTAGATTAAGATACCTTCATTCAGGAAATAAAAAAATCCTAAATCTCATATTTTAAACCAAATTTGATTATTTTAGCTAATAACAGAGAAACTATCTGAGCGACATAACGGTCGTTTTGTGGTGTAAGGTCACATATATACTTAGAATGTATGATGTCCAGAAATAGAATGGAGGCAAAATCCGCGGGGGGGGGCAGAAGAATGATGCAAAGCTTCATTCACACTATAAACAATGTTTTGACATTTTTCAGAGCATTTTTGGTATGATTCTTGAGGGACAAAATGTTGTTCTTTTGAAAATTTTGAGCTCAAGTATCTTGATATCTTTTTTGAAGGAGAAAATAATTTCAATTATTGAAATTAAATTATTTTTTGTCATTATTCTTCATATCTGCATTTATGTGTTTTTATGTTTATTTTTTATGAAATTTTGGAAATAAATTGTATATTTTGATTGAATAATTGAATTGTGCTTGAATACTCTTTCTATTCCTTTCCGTTTCCTTTCTTTGCAGATCGAGACTAAGTTGTAATGCTGTGCTTTAAAAGAATGGACTATAGTATCATTCATTATCATACATGAACATGGAGTTGTTGCATAACAAAAAACATATCTAAATAATACTGATACTTCCTTTTCCTGACAATTTGCAGAGTGGGAACATTACTTTGTGCAATATCCTTGAGTTTCATCTCGAGAGACAATTAGAACGTTGGAGGAGGAGAGAACAAAATGCAGGAAAGAAAGACAAAATTCAGGAAAGAAACGAGCTCATTAAAGCGACGCTTCTGTCTTCCCAGGGTGGTCAAGTGGGGCCGATTAACGAACGGAAAAGGGAAAAACAACAGCTCGTAGTGGACGGAAGAGAAATACATATAGAGAAACGCATCTAGGGAAAACAAAAACATGGTTATTATTATAAAAGAAACAAGTTCTTGGAAAAGAGACTTAAATTTATACAAAGGATGCAAAATTTGAGCTTCGTTTTTTTTTTTATAAACAAGCTGACCTTTTGTGTGGTTTCAAGTGCCATGTACTTGCTAGTAGGAGTGTGATCTGAACACATATTTGTAAACAAGAAAAGATATTTTGATCAAATAAATGTTCTGTAACTATATTTAGAAATTATTTAAGTAATGAATGTCCATGTTTATTCTGTCTCTGAATACACAGTAAGAAATGCTGTTATACAAATATAAATTTTGCACTGAATTTTCGAGAAAATCCATCTGCTGCTTGTAGTGGATGATGCATTGAAGATTTTCAGCAAAATTAAATAGCAAACAGTTAACGTGCGTCTCCAACTGCATTTGTAATGTAAAATGATGAATGGTAATACTATCGATAATTATTCATTAATTCTCGGAGTAGATATATATATGATAATCTGGGTTCATCTGACATGTCCTGTTATGTTGATCAATTTCTGGAAATGCGAGCGGTTATCAACATTATTTCCGGAGCCAAATCCCAATTAAAGTAATTCTGGGGAATACATGTACATAGCATCCTTCCATGTCTTTCTGGAAAACCTTGGAAGGAGCTAGTTAGCGGTTAATACTTTATTTCTTGATGAGCATATCTGTAAATTGCGTGTTTCCTGAAATCCCAGTTGGGGCTACATGTAGGTATTGTTGATCATGTAAATACTTGATGCAATAATCCCTTTGGCAGCTCATACAGGAAGCTTTACTGGGATTATACAACTCATTGATCTCAGGACCAGTCCCTAAAATACTCTGGCTTAAAGGGTACCACCAGACAGAAATTTAGCTCTCTTACATCAAAGACATATCCCAAATGAACATACAAAACAAGTCTGTGATCCTGAAAGCCTTTCTAAATCGCCAGGGAATCATTTTTAATATCACCTGTCAATCATTCTGTCAGCGCAGTTCCGATAAGGATATCACTTAACGATCCTCTTATCGACCGCAACTGCGATACATCGCAACAAGCAGAGAAAATCTCGAAAATCTCTTGTGTGCAACGAATAAAATATCAACTTTGCATTCAGAAACAGCATATATCGCGTATACACGTAGCGCTATACAAGCACTGTACTATATTGCATGCATGCAGAGTAACCTACATGCATTATGCATGGTGCGGTGGCTATATAGCGCCTGGGCATTATGTGTACATCAAAGTGCGAGCGCGTGCGGCCGTATTGCATGCATGCCCGAAACGATACTAACTATCGCATGGGCTATGCAATAAATCGCACATGTACCATATAACGTACGCGTATTGATTGAGCGGTCGTGCAAACAAAAGTCGCGCACGCGCGAACCACTAAATAGCTGTGGTTCCGTAGGTCGTAGTAATTAATTGCATTGTTCTCAAATTACAGAAACATATCAGACCCCATGAGAGTACGACTGATATTCAATTATAGTACCAAAACAACTAAGCATTGGTTTTATAATACCCGGTGGTCCCCTTTAAGTCGTTGCAGAATGTGTGATATATACCAAAACAAAATTGTAATTTTACAATATAGGTTAATGATTCCAGTAGATGCATCTGCTATCCCACACTCTCCGTTGTCCAATCAATTATCCACAAGGCCTATTTTTAGATGCAAGAAATCTGTTTGTATACTAAGTATGAATTATATTTTAAATTGTGGAAATAAAACGAAATGAAAAAAAAAGTAGGCTTATACATATCAGGCCTCATATTCATTAAACCCCGCTAGCTTAGTTCTTTGCTTAGTGTATTTTAAATGTGCAGTTTATTGAGCAACACACAGTTTTCCAGTCTAAAACTAAGGTCATCTGGGTAAGCCTGAGGCAACAAAAAAATACACGGGGGCGACGGGTGATTCGCCCCCGAAACCTTTTAAATCGCCCCCGTGAGCCATGGCACGGGGGCGGAAAAAAAAGAAAGAAAAAAAGTTTTTCTTATTGTTTTTTTTAATAATCTTTCTGCATGATCGGAAAGTTATCCCCTCCAGAGAAAAACAATTTTATGGAACCTGTCTACAGTGGCCACTTTTCTTGTTTCCATTACATGGTCACTATAAACAGGTTGGAAAGTATTTCAAAAATTAGATTTCAAATATGATATGTATAATGTATATATTCGTGATATCAGCAGAGTGCTACAAAAATGTTGTCTTGTGGATATAAATTTGCTTGCCAGTTGGACTGAACCATATTAACAATAAAATCCAGGTAAATCGTTGTATGCACTATAAGATACTAAATAGGATGAATATAGAAGTCCCTGAAAGTTTGCGCACAAATCGGTCAAGAAATAAGAAAACTATGCCTCTTTGGAAATAGCCATTTATTTCTATGAGTGACTCAAATTGGCAACGCATTCAGGGCAAAATTGTGGACAATTTTTTTCAATTTTCTCAAAATATGTTTACCCTTTGGTTCACATTTGTAGAATACAGTTATACACAACATATCATGAGTTTAGTTTAAGGAATGAAAAAGTGTGACTATGAAGAAAACTGACAAAATGTAAATATTTGTGTACAAAACAAATATATATGCGAAGCAGTCCACAAACTTATCAGAGTGCAATGCCAATTTGAGTCCCCCATAGAAATAAATGGTCATCTTGAAAGAGCCATAGTTTTCTTATTTCTTAAATACATTTCCTGAGCTGCAGTTATTACAAAATATTTAAAGTGCAGAATGTTTTATAGTCAATGGCCATTCATGAGAGAATGCATCTACGCTGATAGGGACAAAATTACAATTCATTTTTCAGGGGCTACTTTTCAAGCTTGCTTGCGTGAAAATTACAACCTAAAATTTGTTTCGCCTTCAACTCTATTTCAAATTTACAGGGGCTCTTTTATGATTTGGGGGGGGGGGGGGGCTCTTTATGGCATATTAGGGGCGAATTTGCCCTAAGCCCCCATTCACTGTACTCTGTACTATGTATTAACGGTCAGCATAATAATCACTTCTAGCACATGTATTGTATGTTATGAACCACAACAATGCCTCATCGTTATACAATTATACAAAGGAAATTATTACTCATAATCACATACGTGAAGTAAAAATAAACGATGATGTTCATTTGTTGCAACCTTTCCTGGGATCTGCTGTACTAGGCATGATAATGATCAACTTCTATCAAACATCCGTTCTGTAATGCAGCAATCGCTCATTGTTATGCAATCACGCCAAACAAATTTTTTCCCATGATCCCTCTAAGAGTAAAAATATGATTTTGCAGGGCTCGAAATTAGCGCAGGCCCGCTGGCTCACTAAAAATAGCTTCATACCACTTTAATTCATTGATCCTAAATTCAACTGGCTCAAATGGGCAATTAAATATAGTTCTAAGAATTTTGTATGTTTTTCTTTGTTTTGGGCCAGCAGATTTAGGTTTCGGGCCAATAGAATTGGAACAAATCTTGTTTTAACTTGGCCGACTGGGCCATAAGGCAAAAGGTTAATTTCTAGCACTGTTGTATGTATTATAATCATATGATTTAACCTGTTTTATCATACAGACTTTGTTCTAAACTGCAGTCATTGGCATCATAATTATCATCTTCTAGCAAACATCCGTTCTGTACAATGCAACAATGGCTCATTGATATGCTATACAGCAAGGGAAATTATCGCCAATCTTACATATGCAGCAAAAATAGAGTAAAATAAACAAATGCTGTAATATTAATAGGTTCCAATTTATATAGCGCTTAATATGATACAATATCATCACTAAGCACTGTACAATTATATCATTTGTCTTGCCCTGGTTTCATATGTGACCTTACACCACAAAACGACCGTTATGTCGCTGTGGTAGTTTCTCTTTTATTAGCTAAAATAGTCAAATTTTGTTCAAAATCTGAGATTTAGGATTTTGGTATTTCCTGAATAAGCATATCTTAATCTAGCTTCTGTAACATTTTGAGCATCGGAAATCATGTTTAAATATGATTTTTTCATCAAATAAATGTGATCTTATTACAGCGCTTTAATGGAAACTGATCTTTTAAATGGCCCGTTTCTCCCCTATTTTAAAAATGCTTCAGCCATATTCCAAATCTTTGGTGTTCATTTTGAGAGGGTTTGCTTAGTCCAAATATGACGAATGATATACCATTTTAAAGGTAATGATTTCTATTGTAATGTTTTATGAAAACCAGCAAAATCAGTTTTCCCGACTTATTGGTCGTTTTGTGGTGTAAGGTCACATATGGACTTGTTGATACAGTAAACTGTGCACAGTAATTGGCATCATAATTATCAACTTGACAAGTACGGAAGCACAACAATGGCGAGCACTATTACGCAATAATGCGACGGATGGAACTTATTACCCATCCTCACTGTGTCAAATTAAAGGTCGTTATGGCAACAGGAAGAATTTCTTGGCTAAGCCCGAGGCCTATAAGCATGGATATGGTGGAGCATATAATGTAAGGCACTCATTTGTATGCAGTATGTATTGTAAGTAGTTCAGTGCCTTATTTATAGTGGTCCTTCCCAGAAACCCTTTTCAATGCCTGGCCAATCAGAAGCTATATAAACCTGACACAAACCCATATATATAGAATAAATATTTAATTTAAATAATTAGGTTACTTTTGGTTAAAACAATATCATTATAAATATATATTGCAATATTCAGAGTGGTGACATGTGATTATAATTTGATTAAATATGAAATATAGTCGGTACTAAAATAAACAAATAATTTTTAAAAAGAAGAAGAAATATGAAGACAATTTTAAATTGGCAACAATAGTCAAGATTAACTGATTGCCATAAAATAATAACAACAACAACAACAAAGAATATAAAATCAACCTCTAGGGAAATTGTTTTTGTTTTCTTTAATCATTAACAAACCAAAATGGTTAAAGGGACTTAGTAACATTGTCCAAATCCTCAAAATAAAATTTTAATTCTAGCGGTTCCCTTATACCTTGTTGTATTCGTATTAACAATAAAATCACGGGACAGGTTTCGGTAAAATGGTTAAAGGGACTTAGTAACATTGTCCAAATCCTCAAAATAAAATTTTAATTCTAGCGGTTCCCTTATACCTTGTTGTATTCGTATTAACAATAAAATCACGGGACAGGTTTCGGTTTTTCAAATTTCCCTTTCGTTACAAAGATATGTATGATTGAAGTATACAGATAAGAAAAACTCCGGGCGAGTTTTTCTTCCGTGTACAAAGTGAGTGCAGTGAGTTACTGAATATCACTTTGCATTTTCGCTCATTACTTGGCCATACAATGTCCATTTGACTTGAAATTTTCACACAATACCCTGTGGACATATGAGATATAAACAATATACATTGCATCAACCATTCATCACTTTTTGCACATGTCAACTAAGTTACTAGATCCCTTTAATAGCTGAAGGCTAAAATAGAGTAATGGGTTAGCTAAAAACCTGTCAGTTAAAAACAGTTATTACCTCTTCATTAATATAAGTACAGCACTACATGCACTAAATGTACCGTATGTAAATCAACACACAAGACAAAACATTGTAAGTGTTCAATGGTTAGCACTTCGTAGTATACTGGGCCCTGCAATTTTCATTCATTATATATATTTTTTTTATTACAATTGATCTCAAAAATATTTACTTCAAATGCGTGACATTTCGAAGAAAATAAATGTTTAAATTTAGAACGATGCATGAACTGCTGATGAATTTAATTACGCTCTAGTGCACACAACTTTTAGTGAAACAACAAAGCAATTACCTCAATGGAAACCTATTTCTAGATGCAATTTGGTTAATTGCCTCTAACTTCTAAGCTTCTATAGATCTGCTTTTAACATGGCATATAGGCTTCATTACATGGGTGTCTCCTTTTTTTCTTTTCTTTTTTCTTCTTTTTAATAAAGATTGTGAATTATTTAGGGGTATATGAGCTTGAAAGGTCAGATTTTCTCCCGTCTATTTGTATCCAAAAGGTTAAGTACCATTCATTATTAAGAATAATCTGTGTAAACTTATGAGGGATTATATTGTAAATGGAAATTTTATTTTTATGCATACTGTATATGGGTAAAATAGTGTGTGTTCAAAAATTTAGAATCTATAATTATGTTCTACATGGATATGGTATACTATATGACAAACAAATGACAAATTTTGATGTTGGCATTATAGGGACATTTTGGCCAAAATATTGCCAAAATGTCGCCGAATTTTGGCCAAAATGTCCCTATAATATGCCACCATACAAATTTGTCATTATGACAAATTTGTCATAATGACAAAATATTTCTTTGTGAAACACCCTCCTATTCAGTAACACATTTCCCTGCCTGTCACCCTGGAGATTTAGCTAAATAATTCAAACCTATTCTCAACCAGATTTTGAAATCCCCATAGAGTTAACACAGGGACCACCAGGTTCCCATAGGCATGTCTGGACAACCTCTGACAAGCATTCACCTTGCTAGGTATGGGACTTTAAAGTTTTAATTATGGCAGAAAAGTGAGCAAACCAATCAATCGGGTTTAGGTTCACCTCATTAGCCTATTGCCCCATGAGCAGCTCGGGCTAATATGCCCCCCGGGGAGTTGAAATGGTGCACAAGATAACTGCGCAAGTTTGAACTATACCTGATGACCAAGGGTAATAAAGCACTTAGAAACCCTGTATTAGCACTATTTATTATCATGAGTATGATGATGCCACCCCCCCCCCCCCCCCCCCCCCCCCCGAAAAAGAAAAAAAAAATAATAATAATAATAATAATTTTAATAAATAATAACAATCATAATAATTTACCCAAAACAATACAAAAACATAAGGTGCAAATCTGTTTAAAAATATATTTATACACAAGTTTTGCCCTCCAATCATTCACATGCCCTTTAATCAGCCCGACCACACTACACCACTGGTTAAGTGGATGTGTAAGTGTAAATTGTTCCATGACAATGCACCATACATTCATAGTACTTAATATTGGTTCAGTGCACACACATGTATGCACAAACACAATTAATCAGTCTGGTGTAGTGAACTCAAGATCCGTTCCTTTACGTTTAGGAGCGGTCCATACAAGCTATGTATACTATAAGGTATTACACATACAGCACTTGGCGTAGCAAGGAGGGGGGGGGGGGGGGGGGGTGGAGAGGCTCCTGGGCCCGAGACCCCCACCCCCCTCTCACCCAATCCCCGGCCCACCTTTTTTTAAAGTAAGGTAATATATGATTTGATTTACCCATGTTTTAACTTATTTAGTACTACTTAACATGTGTGTCAAATGAATTTCAGAGCATTTTTATTGAAGTGCGGTGTACCAGGGCAGGAGGATACATGCCCCCTACCAAGGGGAAAATATAGAAAAACATAACTCATAAGGTCCAAACCGTCTGATTATATACTAACTAAGCCACTGCGTAGGCGATACCAATTATACCGTAGCCGAAGCCTCATAAAATTAAAAAGCCAAGGTTGTATAGGGTTAGGCCTAAATATTTGTAAATATGGCGTAAATATTATAATGCCAACAAAACCCAACACAATAACAACAAAGCCAAGGCCAGGGCATTGCGCATTCCTAAACGTGCTGATCTAATTTTAAAAGCCATTCATCCATCCAAAAATGTAGCCGGCTACACTGCAGCACAGAATTGGTAGGATGAATAATAACAATTGTCAAAAAATAGCTTCAATGTGACCTAGTTTTGGGAGGCGTTCTCCGCCGCACCTCCCCCGTGCCCAACCCGCTGCCTCGTTGTATGTATTGTGACTAAAATTTCCAAACAAAAATGGGCGTATTTATAAGATCCTAAATTGCAAAACGTTTTGGTAGTTAGACAAAGAAGAAATCATCTTACCAGATTATAATTCAGCACACAGGGGTCCCGTTAGAAGGCAGGTTCTAGTAGAAACCATTCACCAGCAATCATCGCTTGGCTGACACGTATCGGCTCACGCATGATCCACACAACCTAACCGGCCCCGACTACAGCTGCTGCGCTGCATGCAAAGAGATGCACATGTGAATACACATGCACAATAATATCACGTCGGGCAGTAGTGGTAGCAGACGGCTTTGTTACGCATCTGTGCATTTGAATACACTGCATGCCAGACATCAGCTGTTTTTATTAGGATTTTCAAGTACAAGTACAAGTAGCTAGCTCAGAAAAACGCGCGCGCCGCCGGAGCGTGTCGTGCTCACCGATTTGTATATCGATGGTCGTGCTGGAGTGTGTCGTCTGCTAAGTCCCGAATATAAAGTATAAACCCCAACAAAAGATGAATGTACCGGTCAGACCGTCATCGAAACAATTATGTAGTAGTGTGGTACATTATTAATCCACTTACCCATTATGAAAAGTTTGGTGGCGGTGGTGGTGGTTCATAGTGGTGGTGGTGGTGGTCAGCTGTGGTGGTAGTGGTTGTGGTGGTGGTGGTAATAGTAGTGATGCTGGTGGTTATGTTTGGTGCACTTACCCATTATAAAAAGTTTGGTGGTGGTGGTGGTTCATAGTGGTGGTGGTGGTGGTGGTGGTGGTGATGATGTGGTGGTAGTGGTTGTGGTGGTGGTGGTAATAGTAGTGGTGCTGGTGGTTGTGTTTGGTGCACGGGTCTGCCATGACTTGTTGTGTTTATGTTAATGCTATTGATGCTATCGTTGTTGTTGTTGTCGGTGGTGGTGTTGTTGACGTTGTTGTTGATGTTGTTTTGTTGGGGGGGGGGGGGGGGTTTGGTGGTGGTGGTGGTGGTGGTAGGTGCATGCACTGGGTCGCCAGTTGTGTTATTGATGCTAGTGTTTGTGTTGTTGTCTGTGGTGGTGATGGTGTTGTTGTTGCTGGTGGTGGTGTTTCTGCTGTGCAGTTGTTGATGCTGTTGTTGTGTTGGTGTTGTTGTTTGTTTGTTTGTTTGTTTATTTGTTTGGTTTCGGTGCTGGTGGTGGTAGTTGTTCATTATTTTGTTCATCCTAGCATCATTTCAAGATTTGGCATGCATAAAGGGATGGGGGAAGGGGAAGGGGGTTCGGGGGCATGTGACTCAATATTTGAATACAAAAATAATACAAGTAAAACAAATTTAATGTAATACCAAGAGTGTTCCGAACTCCCACCTTAATCAGTATCAAAGCCAATGTATATTTTCTATCGATGATCAAAGCGCGCGGGTCACATATACGGTCCGATACTGTTTTTGAGAGGGCGTTTACACATTTTCATTTCAGCTTGCATTGGACTTGTAGTGAATACAATGTACAGGTATACAAATAATATCGTTAAATGGTATGTTTTTTCTTGGCTACATTTGATTAAATTACCAAATCATTATCTATTATTTATTGCGACTTATCATGCGTGTCGACCCTGATAAGCTAAAAGGTAATTATGATGTAAAGTTGATAGTATGATTATATTCGGTTTTTTTTTTCCATTAATTGTCTTGCTGTTGTCTCTTTTGTATGTTATTCATAGCATGTTTTTTCCCCTGCGAAATTTGCTTCCGTGTAATACGCCCTACGTTAGCCAATCTGTGCTTGCATTGTGGATGTTTTTGTTTGCAACCGTGGATTTCCTTATAAAATACATGCAACATTTGCTGACTTTAAAAAGTGCGAAAATTGCATCGATGTTGTATCACTCTATCAATCTAATCATTTCGTGTATTTTCAAAGAGCGCCATCTTCTGTCGAACAGGTATACATTTATCGAAAGAGTATAATGTGTTGTCATGGATGCTGTTCTCAGTATAAACACACTGTTGAGATGGTTTTGCCTCGGTTTTGTACCGTTCACGACATTTGTGTGTCGATCATAATATTATAATATAAGTATTAAAATACGTTATAAAACTGCACGTTAAATTGATAACGACCAGTAATTATTATTTTATTTCAACATTTTAGTGTGACTACGGTCTCCTAAGTGTGCATGGGCCAGACTTGAATTATTACAGAATTTTTGAATTTCCTCGAGCGGTACCTCCCCGCGGAAGCATGGTTAATTCTTGTTTTCATGTTTCGACTTCAATCAGACAACATTAATTAAATCCAATTCATTAAAAAAAACAATAATTATTATATATAGTAGCCCTTATCATATTTAAGTATATAAAAGGGTTGTTTTTCAAATCGTGTGCAGTGTCGACATTGGCAAATATGTATCCAGAAAAGGTTTGGGGATCACCCTTTTATTTGTACCTGACGGTGAGAGCTGTAATCGGAAATATATTCGCTTTGTGTTTTACATTATTATTTGTGTGATACATTGAATTTAACATTGAAAACAAAATCATCTATTCTTAATACGAGGGTCAATGTGGCATTTTGAATAATTTATTTGTGAGGTAATCAAAAGTGCAATTTTTGAAAAAGCACGTGATTTCAAAAACCAAATAAACTTTGTTGGATCAAAATCGGTTCAGAAACAGCTAAAATATCCATAAATATATAAGATTTGAATAAGTGTTGGGCCCTAACATTTATTCGATCATTAACAAATCAATTCAAAATGCTTACACATTTTCACAAAGAGGCTTTAACATTTTTATTTTTTTTAAATAACCTCTCTGATGAATCATTATTTTGACCAAACATTCAAATAAAAAAAATTATTTAAAAATGGTTGAAACGTTAGTTACAGTTCGGTTATTCCGAAGGTTCGTTTCTCCGAAAATGATATCAGGCTCGATATTCCGAAGGTTCGTTAATCCGAAAATGAAATGAGGTTCGTTAATCTGAAAATTAATTGAGGTTCGTTAATCCGAATATGAAATGAGGTTCGTTAATCCGAAAGATTCAATACGAACCCCATATGATTTTCGGATTAACGAACCCTATTACATTTTTGGACAATGAACCTCGTTTCATTTTCGGACTAACGAACCCCATTTCATTTTCGGATTAACGAACCTTCGGAATATCGAACCCGATTTCATTTTCGGATAAACGAACCTTCGTAATATCGAACCCTATTTCATTTACGGATAAACGAACCTTCGGAATAACGAACCTTTGGAATATCGAACCTTTGGAATAACGAACCTTCGGATTAATGCAACAAATGATCGGATTAACGAACACTCAGGTATACGAAATTTGTGTGTTCGGAATAACGAACCGCACCCGAAACGTTCGGGTCAGAGCCGCCTCGGTGTTTTAAAGGGACTCTAGTTTATAGGTGTCCAAAGGGCGCCCGGCTCTTGTGTTAACGGCTGATTTTTAAAAATTGAAAACAGCCTTTTAATGTTGCCGTTTATATGTTTTTCTATACCATCCAAACACGATCGAGTAATAACTATTGTTTTTATAATGATATCGTAAAAGTCTTTGTAACTGACCTTCAGTCTAACCAGAACTGTAGGCTACTAGGTATCCCTTTTACAACATCGTGATAAGTCATCGTAAAAAAAAAACACACGAAATAATAGGAGTTGGATAGAGCAAAGCAGAAAGTTGGAAGTTATGCAGTTATGTATAGACCCAAAAGCACGCTAAAGCCATAACGAAGCCCAAAAGTGAAAAGCGCCAGCTATAAACGAACGGGATAGCCTGGCAGCTCTTGAATGCGCATGCTCAGAACTGTATAAAGAAACAGTAAAAAGTTAACATTCGCGATGTGATTGGTCATACGCGGAAGCGAGAGCGATCACAAAATGATTGGAATAACGAATGAGCGAAGGCATCCAAATTTAGTCTGTAGTCCAGACCTAGATATAACATTTCCGTACAACTATTTTTTGTAATTGTGCTACTGTGCCCAAATCGTGTTATTCTCCTTGTTAACAAAATAAATGATGCGTCAAATATATGTACTAACAATAATTTAATTCAATTTACTTGTTTCTGCTTAAAGCATCCTGTTTTGTTATTTTTGCGAATCCGTAGTACTTCACAATAAGGTTACAACAGAAAGACTAATATAAGTGTTCTCTTCAAAAGACACGCGCTTCGAGTGGAATGCTACAGTGATGTATCAGCGTAAAGTAGCGGATGACCTAAGCGGAGAGTTCGGCTGCATAGTTCCTGTGCTTGGGCCTCCGCTCAGATTTCGGCAGCGAGCTAGCTAGCCGAGCTGGTTTTAGAAATATTAGAGCACATGCTGTTTTGGCGCGCGTGGACACAAGTCGTAAATTCTATCGTCTGCGTGTGTATCACTTCTACTCGACTCTGACTGTTGTAATGTATACTGCAACTATATCTATGGCTACATGTTTCTGCAGGTGAACTTTGGACGAAATAACTTTATTATTTACTCCACAAAGCTTTGAAACGTCTTGCCAGGCCAAGCCAGCCAACAACTCTTTGGAACAGTGACTTATTCATACTAAACAAACACTCTTTGGGATCGCTATTCTATCAAAAGCAATATTTTCGACACATTTGTATTTATCTTCAGCGAGGCGTGAAGTTAGTGGCAACTTTTTCGGCATTGATGAATTTCTTCCATTCAGTAAATTCGTTCAGACATGGACAAAATATTTCATCGTTTCTCGACTCTCAAGTTGCTTGAGGCTTGAACTTGAAGCTTGAATTGTTTGAACAATCGCTTTACGGACCAACTCGACGATCTACTTGCCTTGGAGTACTACTGTCTATTATCCAATTTTGGTGAGATCTTTTGCCAAGAATAACTACATGTATAACTGAAACATTCCTTTTCTACCGTATACTAGGACAGTTTGGAAACCAATACTATTCACCATTTGCATATCGAAAGATCGAGACTCGCCCTCCCTCCACTATTTGGATTATCTTTTCGCCAGCAGCCCGATTCGGATAATTTATATTCAGCATATATTTTATTTGGTAAGTGCAATTTCTGTTTTATAATCATAAATGTCTCTCGAAACCATAATTATTCACTATAAACAGTGAGGGACACACTGTCACACACCCCTTCTATAATAACTGTGATACATAATGTCCAATTCATTTCCCAAATTATAAATCATCATGGGCTAACAAATAATTTCTCTATCAATTTGAGGGAAGCCATACAAGTATAGCCGTTAACAATAAAGTTTCCATGAGCATAATGATAATTAACACTTTAAGTTTAACGTCCGCCAAATTATAGAAGCCTTGTTTTGTCCCAATAGCTTTAATCACAATCATAATCCCTATAGTATAATGACTGCATAATTGAGTTCGAAATGACAGGCTTCGTAATTGTCTCCATTGTGCTAAACTCGTTCTCATTTCTCGAAATTCACAGCGACATTTTATGTTGGTATTAAACTATAACGAACATTATTATATAAAGCAACAACTTCGCGACACTTATGTTTTTACCAATTACATGAATACTGTTGGTATGTATTTAGGTAGGAGTAATATTTCGGACTGAACTTTTGCTTTTATTCCTCCACCCAGAACTTATTATCAATTGAGTATGTAAAAAACATCATTTTGAATTCTGAATATATTAACACACTGAGAAATCAAATTAAAATGAAATTTGCCGATGAAAGCAACCGTGATAATGTATGCATTCGTAACATGAACTTCGAATATAATCTAAATAGCTAGGGAGTGGTACATGAAAACGGTTAATTCATACACCCTTATGTTTTTGGTTGTCCGCTTTTGGCACGTGAAGCTCACTCCACCTAAAGTTTAAACTCAAATCCTCGCTTAGAAACCATAATCGTCACTATAGTCACAACCTGTCAGTCATAGTGAGGTGTAAAGTTCCATAGCCATAACTTGGTGGTGTAGCCAAGAAAAGGGGACAGCGTAGCTATCGTACGCCCCCCCCCCCCCCCCCCCCCCCTCGAGACAAAGTAAAAAACAGCACACGCAATAAGCCCATGGAGTTACTTTAGCTGGTTGAGCAGTAACTCTTTGATAAAATGTAACACTATTAATTCTGGTGCAATAATGCCGCGCTGCATGATCATGATGCAGTTGGCATCTCATGTGCACTTCGCCCCCGCTTACGCCCCCCCCCCCTCCTAGTTTGTAAATTACTGGCTACGCCACTGGGACTGCATTGCGACCTTGCCAATAAACTTGTATCCTCATGGTCAAACGATGTTCATGCCAATTATGAACTAGCCTTTTTACCGCAAAATAATGTTCCTATAATATATAACGACGATTGTGACCGATGTGCATGTTTGCAATGTATATGAGTTATTTGTACTTTCAACCGAATTTCTTTTTTCACCCGTGCAACATTTTGCATTTCTGCTACTTTGTTAAAAAAAATCATGAAAAATTAATGCAATTTTTAAAAATGTATTTATTAAATGTTGATTATCTTCATGTCTCTTATTATAATAATGATAACATCGCCAACAACAATGCACTGATATTTTAATAACATTTTGTATGGTCATGTTGGTTTTTTTTATACAAAAAATACATAAATTATTACACACAAGTGAAACAGCAATACAAACTCTCCTAATATGCATGTGATTGAATACAAATGTGTAACATATGATAAATCCAGTAATCTCATTTGTCTCATATGTCTTATTTGTCTTCTTTAACCATGAACTCTAGTTCTAGTTTCAGTTTCAGTTTCAGTTTATTTTTTTCATTTCCAACAAAAAATCAAATACATAACATTCTACAAAACAATTCTACAAAGTTCAGAACTTCTACTTTCTAGTTTCTTTCGCATTTAACGCGATGTTCAGGAAATGGTCAAATATGATCCCATGTTTATGTGTTATTATTATTCTTGTGAAGTGTCTGGAAATGGAATTAAGCCGTTTGGCTGTGAGATATATCAAGAAACCTTTTCAATTTCAATTTTAACATAATCATGAGGACCCTGGTTCTTTGCCACACACCACCATGACTCGTACACTTGTTACTTTGTAGCACGTGTGTGTGTTTTCGATCGTGCATGGTCATGTTTTGTTTTTATAACCGAGAGTTCAACAAACAATTATTTCCGCCTATTTAAGTGTCACCAACTTATCTTGACTGGAAACATGTGGCGTTTCGCTTTTGTTTGTTTACTCCACTTACATCACCTTATGGACAGATGGACGGACCTATTGATACATACGTCCACACATGCACACATACGTCCATATAATAGACATAATATGCTAACACACACAAACACAGCGTACATAAATTTTGCACACATACAAACAAAAACAAAAACAAACAAACAAACAAACAACATGAAAAACATCCCCACAGTTACTGACGCCATCACACACATCATTCGTACGTACATGCACACATACGCACACACAAACACGATCAAACAAACAAACAAACAAACCAAAATACACACACATGGACAAACACTTATACAAACACTTCCAAAACACTTACATACACCATGCATACACTTACAAACACGTACAAAAACATACACACAAAAAGACTTCTACTTCCCTGCTCAGAGTCAGAGCAAGCGCGGACCTGTGAGGTTGTTTGTGCCAGGTGGGTGGTATAAGAGAGAGGCGAGGAAGGGGAAGGGGAGGGGCAGATCAGATAAAAGGATCGGGATTACATGAGAGCGCGAATCCCTAATCTTGCTTATCGTCGGCCAATCACCATGCGTTGTGCACTGACCATTGTGATAAACTTTTATGGCCTCACCTTCTGCTTCCAATCCTAGCTCCAGCCATCCCCATCGAAAGAAATACATAGTACCAAGGTTCATTCTGAACTTCCTTGTAGTACAGTGTATGACCTAGGCCTAGGGATATTTTAAATTACCTCGTTATACCGGGCCCCTCGTCATAATTTATATACAATCAGTTAAAACAATAACAAACGAATACTAACGAGTACTAGGTCCAGCAAAATTACTTTGTTATAAGAAGGTTTTGTATAGTGACACCATAGACCTACCACCCCTTTCCGGATGGTAATCCTGATATCTGAGCTGTTCTTTATATTTCACAACAACATGCACTTTGTACACGGTTCCATAAGTTGTGAAATATGAGAATTAATACTGCACATCATGGTAAATGTTGTTGAAGTAAAGTCTGACAATTAATATCTTACTCTGACCATAGACGTAGTAGGTCTATGCTCTGACTTACTATTTCGTTGCGAAACCGTCCGACCATGAACATTATATAATTCGACCTGCCCTTAATTATTGGAAATTGTTTATTGCTGTCCTTAGTATACATTGTTATGAGTAATAGAAGAGGTAAACAGATTTAATGTTTGCATTATGATTCTTATCTTGCATTGCATAATCATATACGACCGTGAACATGATTCGGTCTTCCGTTTGTTTATGGAAACTCGTACTACTGTCTATACGGTGCAGGAAACTCTTCACGAACCGGTTCGAAATTGTAGAATGAGTTGCAATCGATTGTATATAGTTGCAATTAATTGCAAGTCAGATCATGTGACTAAAATGAGCAAATCTGAA